>CM035357.1:4679495-4939495 GCA_020137815.1 Hormiphora californensis
AGAGAGAGAGAGAGAGAGAGAGAGAGAGAGAGAGAGAGAGAGAGGGGAGAAAGATAGAGAAAGAGAGAATAGTCAAGGGTCCCAGGATTGAGCTTATTAATTAGGTAGAATTCAGGAGTGCACTAGAGTGATTAATCAAATAGCCAAACACATATTATAGTGGGTGGTTGTGTGTGTGATCGTGTGATATATGTGTGCAGCAGGCAGCAGAGCTACCGTTTAAATTACATAAAAGTATTGCATGCCAACTTTATTAGTAGGGTTGAATTAGTAAGCTCTTTTCTCCATCTCCTTCTCTCTTCATACTCTTTATATTCGAATATATATTGCTTCTCAACGATTTACTTTCTCTCTCCTTTCTAATTAACGCACACTCACTAATCTTGCCTCTTACTTCTTAGTATTCTATCAGCCCACACAAGGTTATGTTGCTCACACCGTGACATTTTATATCATGATGATGGTTCGGTACCATACCTTGATCTACCGAAGCCTCCAGGAACCGACCGACACAAGTAAACAACCAATCAGAACTCGTTATTTAGGTCACGTGACTGGTAATCAGCCAATCAGGGACTAGTATTTCCTGATTCGGTACCATACCTTGATCTATGAACAAAATGACGGTATGTGTCGCTAAAACCATACCTTGATCAGTTCTCTCCCATAACCAATCTCCTTTCTTTCCTTCTTCCTCTAATACTCCTAATAACCATCATCATAACAACATACATCGGTATAATACACTCATCATATATGTCGTGTGATTGGATAGTTTGTTCATATTCAGCCACATTTCTTCGTTAAAATGATTGCTTTCTCTCTTCGATTTAACTAGTTCGATTAATTTGCTCTCGCATATATGATTATTAGAATTCCAACATTCAGAAATAGAGTAGGTAATGAGCCATGGTGTAGGGAAGGAAAGAAGGGGGGGAGGAACTGAGAGAATTGGAGACTGGAGATAGAAAGAGGAGGATACTGGATATGGAGGGAACGAAAAGGGATGTAGAGAATTGAGAAAAAGAGATAGGGAGAGGGAGATAGGGAGAGAGTGGAGATGGAGAAAGAGAATTATTAAAAAAAGAAGACAATGGGGAAGAGAGAAAGGTAAAAATTAAAGATGAGATAGAAGCAGAATAAAGAAGATACAGTGAAAGAATGTCTACAATTATATTACATCGATTTGTGAGTCAGAAAAGATAAACGAACAGTAAACATTTACTTTTATCTGTTTAGACTTCAGAAGAGAGAGAAAAGTGAGAGAAAAGAAAGAAAGTGAGAGAGAAAGTGAGAGAGAAGACGGGTTGAGTTAGAGCAGTAAACACTACATTGCACTGTACAGTGTATGTACAATGCACATTGTACATAGGACATTGTACTCTTCTTGGCTGCAGATCAGAGGAAGAAAGATGTGGAGAGTGCACAAGACATCCAGCTGACATTCTCAGACACACGAGATACCTTTATGTAGCTGTCTCTGCCTCTCTCTGTCTCTCTCACACACTCTATCTCACTCTCTCTCTCTCTCTCTCTCTCTCTCTCTCTCTCTCTCTCTCTCTCTCTCTCTCTCTCTCTCTCTCTCTCTCTCTCTCTCCCCCCTCTCTCTCTCTGCCTATTATTACTGCCACTATGTAACTTGCTATTTGGTACGTCTTCCAAATATGCGTTAATAAGAGACATGTCTATACACACACACATTTGTCACAAATAAAGACATGTTTAAACAGTGCAAAGTATAGACGTCTGCATCTGCAGACAATGGTATAGTCACGTTCTAGGAAAATAATATGTGAGAAACTAGCACTAACTGAATAATTCGACACTACTACTTACTACTCTCTCATATTTAGGTGCCGGCAGGCACCTCCGACCCGAAGAAAACAGAAAAAACGAAAAAAAAAATTTTTGCCCCTGCACCAAATCCAAAAAGTGACGGCCCTATTTAGGTGCCGGCAGGCACCTCCGACCCGAAGAAACAGAAAAAACGAAAAAAAAATTTTTGCCCCTGCACCAAATCCAAAAAGTGACGGCCCTATTTAGGTGCCGGCAGGCACCCTCCGACCCGAAGAAAACAGAAAAAACGAAGAAAAAAAAATTTTTGCCCCTGCACCAAATCCAAAAGCCGGCCCTATTTAGGTGCCGGCAGGCACCTCCGACCCGAAGAAAACAGAAAAAACGAAAAAAAAAATTTTTGCCCCTGCACCAAATCCAAAAAGTGACGGCCCTATATAGCAAAAGAATAGAAGATTTTCGGGGGGGGGGGGGGGGGGGGCAAATTTCAGGCAGCGATTGCGGCCACATCGTTTGAGATATCGACCTGAAATTTTGTAGGCATGTTCTAGTAGTATAACTACGTGTCATAACGTGGCCGGATTTTTGATTTTTTAATTAATTAATTAATTATAAGCTATCAAAATTTGCCCCCTGCACATTGCCCCTGTACATTTTGATTTTTTGCCCCTGCACGCGTGCCCCTGCACACGGTTTATCTTCCGTTCTGCTTGAAATATTGACTTGAAACTTTGTAGGAATGTTCTTCAATCATAAAAATGATATTCGAAAAGTGGGAGTATTGAAAATTAATTAATTAATTAGTTATAGGCATGCAAAAATGGACTTTTTTAGGGCCCCCCTGCACTTTTTTTGAAAATGTACAGGGGCAAATACCCCTGCACATTTTTTGCAATTTTGATATTCAAACTGTGGCCAAACCGTTTGTTTTTTCGAAATGAAACTTTGTATGCATGTTCTAGTAGTATAACTACGAGTCATAAAAAGGCTGGATTTCTTATTTTTAATTTAACTAATTAATTATAAGTAATTAAAATTTTGCCCCTGCACCATCTTTCCCCTGCACCGCTGATTTCGACCCCCTGCACATTTCCTGAACAAGGCAACTAAAAATGGTATATTTTCTGTTCTGCTATAAATAACGACCTAACATTTTGTAGTAATGTAGTTCATGCATATAAAAAGATCGACAAAAAGTGGGAATAGTCAAAATTAATTATCCAATTAATTATAAGCAATTAAAATTTTGCCCCTGCACATTTTGCCCCTGTACATTTGCGGCAAATGTTGCCCCTGCACATTTTCGGTAAATTTGATATTCGAACTGTGGCCACACCGTTTGATATTTCGAAATGAGACTTTGCATGCATGTTCTAGTGGTATAACTACGAGTCATAAAAGAGCCGGATTTCTGATTTTTTAATTAATTAATTAATTATAAGTAATTAAAACTTTTGCCCCTGCACAATTTTGTTTCCCCCTGCACAATTTTTGCAACTTTGATATTCAAACTGTGGCCACACCGTTTGAAATTTCGAAATGAAACTTTGTATGTATGTTCTAGTAGTATAAATACGAGTCATAATGGAGCCGGATTTTTGATTTTCTAATTAATTAATTAATAATAATCAATTAAAACTTTTGCCCCTGCACAGTTTTGGCAAATTTGATATTCAAACTTTGAGCCTTTGTGAAAGTAATGAAAATTATTTATTTCAGGTTATGATGAACAATAAGCTATAAAAATGCCCCTTTTTGTTACACAAGCCTGTGCTTGGTATCGAAGACACCTCACACTCTGTCGCCGGGCGACCTTTGCACGCGCTGGCAAGGGGTAACTTCGTAACCAAAGCCTGTGCATTGTGCACAATGAAATGGATAAATTTCATCCAGTGGCTGGCGGTAGAACTTGAGCACCTCTAAAACAAATAAGAGCATCAACTTAATTAATTATTTATTAACGTGGTGAGATAAGAAATTGATTTTGTTCTGCTCCCACTAACTACAAGAGCATTTCACATTTTGGTGCCATTATTTTTGTCTCTATTTTTAATAGGATTTACAATTTCATTTTGGTATTAGACTGAATGTATGGGATTAGATCATTTGAGAAGTAGTGAAGATTTGAAATATGTTAGCAACTTGCCGGTTCGACAAACTAAACCCATATGATTCCAACTTCGGGTCGGACGAGGGGAAGCTTGCCTTTTGCGAACATATATACAAACGTAGGTCTTTTTTTCGGGGGGGGGGGGGGGGGGGGGGGGGGGCAAATTTCAGGCAGCGATTGTGGCCACATTTTTTGAGATATCGACCTGAAATTTTGTAGGCGTGTTCTAGTAGTATAACTACGTGTCATAACGTGGCCGGATTTTTGATTTTTTGCCTAATTAATTAATTATAGGTAATTAAAAAGTAGCCCCTGCACCGTGCCCCTGAGCATGGGGTGTTCTGTCCCCTGGGCATTGCCCCTGAGCCGAAATTATCTCCCGATCTGCTTGAAATATCGACTTGAAACTTTGTAGGAATGCTCTTCAAGCATAAAAAATGATCTACAAAAAGTTAGAATAGTCAAAATTAAGTAATCAATGAGTTATAGGCATGCAAAAATGGACATTTCTGGTGCCCCTGAATTTTGCCCCCGGGCATTTGAAAAAACTGCCCCTGGGCAATTTTAAAATTCAAATTGTGGCCACACTGTTTGACATATCGATCTAAAACTTTGTAGGCATGTTCTAGTGGTATAACTAAGAGTCACCACGGAGCCTGATTTTTGATTTTTTACTTAATTAATTAATTATAAGCAATTAAAATTTTAAAATTGCCCTCGCACTAACAAAAGTGGCCCAGGGGCACCTGAGTCGCGATTATCTCCCGATCTGCTTGAAATATCGACTTGAAACTTTGTAGGAATGCTCTTCAAGCATATAGAAAGGTCTACAAAAGGTGGGAATATTCAAAATTAAGTAATCAATGAGTTATAAGCAATTAAAAAATGGACATTTTTATGGTGCCCCTGAGCATTGCCCCTGAGCATTTGAAAATATTTTCCGTTCTGCTATAAATATCGACTTGAAACTTTGTAGGAATGCTCTTCAAGCATATAGAAAGGTCTACAAAAAGTGGGAATATTCAAAATTAACTATCCAATTAATTATAAGCAATTAAAAAAATGTGCAGTGGCAGTGCAGGGGCAAAAAAAATAAAGCATATATATGGCGGGAAAATATTTTGGCGGGAAACCGAAAAATCCCAATAAGCCAAGAACGGGGTGGGGCCAAGGTCTGGCCCACTAGCTTTTGATCACCTCATCGAGCCCGATCGAACGCGAATAATGTCGACCTCCCACGACGACCTAAACCCGTAATCCCACGTGGTGCCAGCCAACCGCCAGCCAAACGGAAAAATCTAGTGATCCTCTATCAGCTGGTATCAAAATCTAAGCTCAAAGTGACCAGGAACTGGTATTATTAGTGCTAATTGGCGATAACGTCATAAATTACATAATTACGACTAATTAGTGAACCGGGGGTGGTAGAGACCTGTGGGATGGTACTTTGGACTTTTTATAGAGTCCCTAATCATATCAAATTTAAAATTCCAGGCCCAACTTCCCACAACCGACCCTACTATAATAAACAGGCCGCCGCGCATCAAAAAATATTTTAACAGCCTGAAGGTTGCTGTTTCGACGAATCTCCCAACTTCGGGTCGGACGAGGGGAAGCTTGCCTTTTGCGATCATATATACAAAGAATAGAAGATTTTCGGGGGGGGGGGGGGGGGGGGGGCAAATTTCAGGCAGCGATTGCGGCCACATCGTTTGAGATATCGACCTGAAATTTTGTAGGCATGTTCTAGTAGTATAACTACGTGTCATAACGTGGCCGGATTTTTGATTTTTTAATTAATTAATTAATTATAAGCTATCAAAATTTGCCCCTGCACATTGCCCCTGTACATTTTGATTTTTTGCCCCTGCACGCGTGCCCCTGCACACGGTTTATCTTCCGTTCTGCTTGAAATATTGACTTGAAACTTTGTAGGAATGTTCTTCAATCATAAAAAATGATATTCGAAAAGTGGGAGTATTGAAAATTAATTAATTAATTAGTTATAGGCATGCAAAAATGGACTTTTTTAGGGCCCCCTGCACTTTTTTTGAAAATGTACAGGGGCAAATACCCCTGCACATTTTTTGCAATTTTGATATTCAAACTGTGGCCAAACTGTTTGTTTTTTCGAAATGAAACTTTGTATGCATGTTCTAGTAGTATAACTACGAGTCATAAAAAGGCTGGATTTCTTATTTTTAATTTAACTAATTAATTATAAGTAATTAAAATTTTGCCCCTGCACCATCTTTCCCCTGCACCGCTGATTTCGACCCCCTGCACATTTCCTGAACAAGGCAACTAAAAATGGTATATTTTCTGTTCTGCTATAAATAACGACCTAAAATTTTGTAGTAATGTAGTTCATGCATATAGAAAGATTGACAAAAAGTGGGAATAGTCAAAATTAATTATCCAATTAATTATAAGCAATTAAAATTTTGCCCCTGCACATTTTGCCCCTGTACATTTGCGGCAAATGTTGCTCCTGCACATTTTTGGTAAATTTGATATTCGAACTGTGGCCACACCGTTTGATATTTCGAAATGAGACTTTGCATGCATGTTCTAGTGGTATAACTACGAGTCATAAAAGAGCCGGATTTCTGATTTTTTAATTAATTAATTAATTATAAGTAATTAAAACTTTTGCCCCTGCACAATTTTGTTTGCCCCTGCACAATTTTTGCAACTTTGATATTCAAACTGTGGCCAAACCGTTTGTTTTTTCGAAATGAAACTGTGTATGTATGTTCTAGTAGTATAAATACGAGTCATAACGGAGCCGGATTTTTGATTTTCTAATTAATTAATTAATAATAATCAATTAAAACTTTTGCCCTGCACAGTTTTGGCAAATTTGATATTCAAACTTTGAGCCTTTGTGAAAGTTTCATACAGATGCTGGCGATAGACTCGATAGAGTTCGATTAATTTACTATGACAACGGTGTTGGTTACCATAGTAACCAGGGAATTCGTTGTAAAATAGTCCTTTCTTGCTATAAACTCGGCATTTAGATCAAATTTGAGCACCTCTAAAACAAATAAGAGCATTAACTTAATTAATGATTAATTAACGTGGTGAGATACAAAATTGATTTTATTCTACTCGCACTAATGCAAGGGCATTTCACAGTTTGGTGCCGTTATTTTTGTCTCTATTTTTAATAGGATTTTGGGATTAGACTGAAAGTATGGGATCATTTGAGAAGTAGTGAAGATTTAAAATATGTTAGCAACTTGCCGGTTCGACAAACTAAACCCCTATAATTCCAACTTCGGGTCGGACGAGGGGAAGCTTGCCTTTTGCGATCATATAGCAGAAGAATAGAAGATTTTCGGGGGGGGGGGGGGGCAAATTTCAGGCAGCGATTGCGGCCACATCGTTTGAGATATCGACCTGAAATTTTGTAGGCATGTTCTAGTAGTATAACTACGTGTCATAACGTGGCCGGATTTTTGATTTTTTAATTAATTAATTAATTATAAGCTATCAAAATTTGCCCCTGCACATTGCCCCTGTACATTTTGATTTTTTGCCCCTGCACGCGTGCCCCTGCACACGGTTTATCTTCCGTTCTGCTTGAAATATCGACTTGAAACTTTGTAGGAATGTTCTTCAATCATAAAAAATGATATTCGAAAAGTGGGAGTATTGAAAATTAATTAATTAATTAGTTATAGGCATGCAAAAATGGACTTTTTTAGGGCCCCCTGCACTTTTTTTGAAAATGTACAGGGGCAAATACCCCTGCACATTTTTTGCAATTTTGATATTCAAACTGTGGCCAAACCGTTTGTTTTTTCGAAATGAAACTTTGTATGCATGTTCTAGTAGTATAACTACGAGTCATAAAAAGGCTGGATTTCTTATTTTTAATTTAACTAATTAATTATAAGTAATTAAAATTTTGCCCCTGCACCATCTTTCCCCTGCACCGCTGATTTCGACCCCCTGCACATTTCCTGAACAAGGCAACTAAAAATGGTATATTTTCTGTTCTGCTATAAATAACGACCTAACATTTTGTAGTAATGTAGTTCATGCATATAGAAAGATCGACAAAAAGTGGGAATAGTCAAAATTAATTATCCAATTAATTATAAGCAATTAAAATTTTGCCCCTGCACATTTTGCCCCTGTACATTTGCGGCAAATGTTGCCCCTGCACATTTTCGGTAAATTTGATATTCGAACTGTGGCCACACCGTTTGATATTTCGAAATGAGACTTTGCATGCATGTTCTAGTGGTATAACTACGAGTCATAAAAGAGCCGGATTTCTGATTTTTTAATTAATTAATTAATTATAAGTAATTAAAACTTTTGCCCCTGCACAATTTTGTTTGCCCCTGCACAATTTTTGCAACTTTGATATTCAAACTGTGGCCACACCGTTTGAAATTTCGAAATGAAACTTTGTATGTATGTTCTAGTAGTATAAATACGAGTCATAACGGAGCCAGATTTTTGATTTTCTAATTAATTAATTAATAATAATCAATTAAAACTTTTGCCCCTGCACAGTTTTGGTAAATTTGATATTCAAACTTTGAGCCTTTGTGAAAGTTTCATCCAGTTGCTGGCGATAGACTCGATAGAGTTCAATTAATTTACCATGACAACGGAGTTGGTTACCATAGTAACCAGGGAATTCGTTGTAAAATAGTCCTTTCTTGCTATAAACTCGGCATTTAGATCAAATTTGAGCACCTCTAAAACAAATAAGAGCATTAACTTAATTAATGATTAATTAACGTGGTGAGATACAAATTTGATTTTATTCTACTCGCACTAATGCAAGGTGTTTGGTGCCGTTATTTTTGTCTCTATTTTTAATAGGATTTTGGGATTAGACTGAAAGTATGGGATCATTTGAGAAGTAGTGAAGATTTAAAATATGTTAGCAACTTGCCGGTTCGACAAACTAAACCCCTATAATTCCAACTTCGGGTCGGACGAGGGGAAGCTTGCCTTTTGCGATCATACATATTGCAGATGCATTAAAATTACACTGACCCATGGGCTTGATGGCATTCAACTTCATCTCTGGTACTTCGTCCAAATCTAGCGTGTGAGTGAGTGGGGAGCGGTGTGAGTGAAATCATATTGGAGGTGGATAAATGAATCATTCGATGAAAATGTAATGGGGAGGAGCGGGGCGGGAATTGGGTACTTTGAGACATCACACAAATACACGTACCTTCATCTGAGTAACAATCATCATCATCATTTGCATTATTCTGTCCCATGGCTGCCATATCAATTAGCGGAGCGGGAGCATCCTCAGGGGGCCCCTCATCTTCATCTAACTGTTGGACACTCTCAACAAACTTAACACCCGACTTCTTGGGCTCTACTACGATCTCCGACGATGCAGATGTTTCGATACCGTTCGTAGGGGCACTGTTCTGATTCCGGTTTGGGTTACGTCGGTTGGCGAGGTCGGTGAAATAAACAACGGCGTACTCAACTACATCGCCCGGTCGTTCTCTCAATACGGAAACTGTGAAGTCTTGGAGGAGCTCGGGAAATCCCTCGGGGATAGTGAAGGGAGAGTCACCCATCTCAGCCTTACTAAATTGAAAGATGGGGTTAGGTAAACAAATTTACATATATATTGGAGTGATAACCATGTATGCGGTAGAGGGGGTTGGGGAATTATTATGAAAGAAATTCTATGGTCACGGATACTTTAAACTAAATAAAACCCGGCATGAGTAATAATGCCCTAATTTCCCGGAGTAAATTGAGAACATGTACATTGTACCAATCCGCCACACTAATCCCTAGAAATAAAACCTAACCCCTCATAACTATTGGGTATGATATCCCCTCTTCTTCTCTCCCTCCTGCGCTGTCCTCTCTCACGTTTTCGCGCGCACATGCTACATCTAGGGAGACTGGAGAGAGGGTACACCGTGCCCAATCACAACTAGTTGTATATATTTTATAAGTTGAGAAAGATTCAGTAGAGTATAAACCTTCTAAAAGATGAAGTTCTTATCTATGATCATGTTTGGCCTGGTTAGATTACTACTTGTTGCACTTTAGATCTTCAGGGATAAATGAAAGAGCAGAGCAGGTGATGGTAATTAATCCATCTGTTTAAACGGGTAGGAGCAGAAAAGGTTAAGTCTAGACATAGTCTGACACCGTTGTGATTTGGGTGTTTAGGTGCCTATAAATAGCTTCAACCTACAACCACCAAACCACTCAACCGTTTCGTTCAATTAAAAAAGTATTTTTTGACTAACTCCTAGCCCTAACTAAACTCCTACCCTTATCTTTGCCCCTAAACTAATAAAACCGGAGTGCATTAAACAGAATTTAAGGTTTTACGCCACAGTTTTAGTTTTGCCCTACGCTGCAGCTGTCAAAAAATTACGCTCAGAGAACGGAAAACTTTGGCATATGCTTAATAAACCTCGCAGTTAGTTGAGTGCGGGATAAGACAGCGCTTTTCCACAAAAAAAGGCCGTCGTGAGCGACTGAAAACAACAAACTCACTCCTCTCACCGGGGTCTCGCGAGGGCCAGCGTTAAAATTTGGGTGTTTGGTGAGTGCTGACTAAACGGTTTTTAGGGTTAGGGCTAAAGTAGGGTTAGGGTTGGGGTTAGGCCTTGACATTTCCTACCAGAAAAACTTAGAATTAGCCAAAACGGTTGAGTGGTTTGGTAGTTAGAGCCGTTTTGGTGAATCAACTTTTTTGGAAGGGCGCAACTGTAAACAGGCCACCAAACACCCAGATCGTAACGACGCCCTCTCGCGGGACGCGGGCGACAAACCAAAAAGGTTCAGCGCGGCGGAGCTGAGAGACAAATTTTGAAAAACCTGATGAAATTTTTTTAGTGAGTGAGACCGCGCGTCTCGCTTTCTTGGCGGTGCTTAAACTAATAATTTAGCCGCAGCGTCAAAATCTCTAGAGTGTGCGGCGCATAAAAACATGAAAAAAGGCACGTTCAGACGCTTTTTTTAAAGTCCTTCTTTTCAGGCCAGCGTTAAAATCTGGGTGTTTCGTGAGTGCTGACAAACGGTTTTTTAGGGTTAGGGCTAAAGTAGGGTTAGGGTTAGGGTTGGGGTTTGGGTTGGGGTTAGGCCTTGACATTCCCTACCAGATAAACTTTGAATTAGCCAAAACGGTTGAGTGGTTCGGCGGTTAGAGCCGTTTTAGTGAATCAACTTTTTTGGCAGCGCGCACCTGTAAACAGGCCACCAAACACCCAGATCGTAACGGCGCCCTTCTTTTCAAGTTTCAGCTGTTCAGCTGTTTTTACCCCGTTTTACGCCGGTTCCTGATGAGATAGTGAACCATAATAAAGTTTAAGAGCCTCCAAGAGCGCCCAAGAGCGCACCCCATCGAAGAGAGACCACACCTAACTCCTAAGAGCGCACCACACCCAAAAGAGACCACATCCAAGAGCGTACTTCCCTTCAACGCCGCCGAGAACGTTACAGCATCATAATGATGTGGAAGATGAATGTTATGAACCCAACAACATCGGCATCCGCTTCTATAACAACAACCGTCTCGGGAAAAAAGCGGACCCGACATGTCCCACAAACACACAGAAGTCAGTCGCGACGAAGTACCACAACTCGTTTATCTGTAGAGCGACTCGACTATGGAACACACTACCCAGGGAAGTGAACTTAGCGGAAGACCTACCGTCGTTCAAGGTACTACTAGGGGAATGGATGAAGAGATTTCCGGATCGCCCACCGGTTCTCGGATACCCAAAACAAAACAACAATTCAATCTTGGACTGGATACGGATCGTTTCCAGGGAGGGGGAGGCTCTGTGAGGAACTGACACCTGTGTAGTTTGTACACGAAGAAGATTACAAGATTACAAGATTACGAGATTACCACATCCAGAAGAGACCACATCCAAGAGTGCACCACCTCCAGAAGACACCACTCCAAGAGCGTACCACATCAAAGAGAGCTCTCCATCCAGAAGAGACACCACGCACAGAAGAGACCAGCGCGGCGTTGTATTTGCGTGTGTGATCTCTTCTGCGTGTGGTCCACTGTCCCCTGCGTGTGGTATCTTCTGGATGGGGAGCTCTCTTTGATATGGTGCGCTCTTGGGGTGGTGTCTTCTGGTGGTGGTACGCTCTCAGGTGTGGTCTCTCTTCGATGGGGTGTGCTCTTGGGCGCTCTTGGAGGCTCTTGAACTTTATTATGGTTCACTATAGAGACTTCAGCCGGGGTTTATTCGAAAGTTCTTAAATTTCTTTTTTCAACGCATCCAGAATGAAGTCGCAATCTTATCAAGAATCAGCGACATCACAGAAAAAACTTTGCGAAAACAGATATTTTTTCAGTTATTGAAAATCACATATTCCCTAGCAATGAAACGTCTCACGTTAGCGGTGGTGTTTCTTCTGTTTTGTAGCGTCTACGCTACATGGAACACGACAACATCCCAGGCCCCTGATACGGTTAAAATTGACAGCAATGGAAATGCGACAGTTCGGTGTGCTCACATGGATGAAACCCCATCCTTCCGAATAATTTACTATGATGGTTCTAACAATAAGGTCGAGGCAGAATATGATTATGTCAAAAAAGATTCCTTTGCAGTTCTGCTTTTATCAAACGAAGAAGTTAAAAGCCAAATAAACGATATGGGGAGAGATGGAGAAGCGGAGGTGATGAAAATGTCCTCTGTAAAAGGTGTCAATTCATCATTGTTTATCTCTACACTCAAGTCTCCACTTGCGGGACGAGAGTATTACTGTGAGTTCACAGTTGGTAGCACTTCGGAGGAGGTGAAATTTGATGTGATTGGAAACAACGAGGCACTTCCTACTAGTAGCTTCAAAGGAACACGTCAAGGGGATAACTTGGTGATTGGGAGTATTATTCAGGGTGATGGCGATTCTATTGTTCCAGAATTCACATTTCAGTTTGGTGAGGAGTGGGCAACTTATAAAGCCACAAATTACACCCTGTCAACAACTGAGTCGACCCTTCAGATCATTTTACATGTAACTGATGTGTATTACTTCGCAAATTCCGGTTGGTATGAACCTGATGCACTGAAAGTAACGTTGAAAGTAGCAGGAAGCACAACGCAATACACGTGGAATGCGATTGGAATGTTTGGGTATACAGGCCAGGAAAGTGATTTTCTGTTCGTGATTTTCATTTATATAGGTTTGTTCACTGGTGGGGGCCTGTGGCTTGTTGCCGCAGTAGCGATCGCAGCTGTCAGAGGTAAAATGTGTGCCTGTTGTAGGTCCAATTAATTGACAATTTGAGTATGGAAATTGTAATACCTCTGTTCGGTTCGTGAGAGGTACAGTCGGACCCCGAGTTAGTGGCATCCTCGGGGAAACAAAATCCTGCCACTAAATCGGGGTGCCACTAAATCGGGGTCAAATAATGTTAATTTCCTATATCGGGGGAAAAATCCTGCCACTAAATCGGGGTGCAACTAAATCGGGGTGCCACTAAATCGGGGGCCACTAAATCGGGGTCCGACTGTACTAACCGTTTATATTAAACTCACTTTGGTCGTGATCGAAGAAGAAGAACCCTTAGTTATCATGTATGTTTTTAGTATCTCTCCCTATGATATGGTGTACCCTCGGCCTTCCCATGGTATCATACCATAATGGTGTACCCCCTGATCTTGAGCTGGGAAATTAGGCTGTGAGCACACAAGAGTGAAATCGTGCTGGAAAGTGTGATTAACTCATGAGAAAGGAGAACACTGTTATCATAGCTGCTTGGTTTTGTGTTATACAGTAATAAATTCTTTTTATATGTTATACATATTGTGTTCCTTAGTTTTTAGAGTTTGTTACTTTCCATACAATATTTAATATCACTTATCGTTTTAGAGTTTAGAGTTTAGCGTTTTCATCACTGTCTACAACACTATTACCATACAATTCCTAATTCCCTTATCCTTTTAACGCAGGATATGACAATTGACATGCAACTCATCCTATTCTCCTTCCTACTCACCTCCTGTACCTGCAGTAGTGTTTATTATCGTGAGCAGTGCAGAGCTCCACCTGTTGTGAAAGCTGATCCGACTACTGGCAATGTGACATTTAGGATTGGAGCGTATAACCGTCATAACGGAGACATCCCCTCAGCGGTAGACCTGAACATCACATACATAGATGATAGTGACAATTCAACCAATATAATCGATAACGATCACACCGTGGTGGAGAGCTTTAGTTTGTTCCTTGCATCCAAGGAGGAGATGGAGAGCACAGCGGTGGGAATGGGGCGGAACCTGACTTTAGATCGCAAGGCAATGGGTTTAGGTACTGTTACTAACCTTATCACTGCTACATTTAAACCTATATCAGGTGTTAGCGACTATGGCGTCTCCCTGAAAAACATTGACCCTGAAACCTATTACGACGATGTGTGTACCCTCAAATTGAAGTTAGTCTCCTCCTCCTATCCAACGAGTCCTTTGTATTACATTTATAGTGAAACCAAATATATGGCTCATCATTTCCTGCAGACTAGCAAGGAAAATGTTGATCCAGCGGTGACTTGGGAGATAATAGAGGATGATTGGTTAACGATGAGCAGTATCTCGTATGTGTTTCGTAGCCCTCACAACATGATGGATGTTCTTGTTTGGGCCGAGGGCGTCTTCTCTCTGAAGTACTATAGAAATGTCCTCCGAGTGAAGGTCACGGTCGAGGATAAAGAATCAGATTGGCTTGCATGGAAAGGAAACTTTGTTGGATATCAGTGGTTTGAGTATGAGTATAAGCATGTGGAACGATTTCTTTTTATTTTGTTAGGCCTTTTCCTCACGGCTGCCTTTTTGGGAATTTTCTTTATTGCAGCAATATCGGTAGCTTTTGTGAGGGGAAAGGTTTGCTGCAATTAAGAACTTTCATTATTACATATATATTTACTAAAGGACAATGATTTATAGAATTATATTGCTTTCTACAATTAAGAATTATAACTTCTGTTTTAGAAACTGTTTATAATCGAATCGAATCGAATCCAAAGATCGAAATATTTAGATTTATTGTATTGTTGCTATTGTAATTACAAGTACATAATATGTACTACCCAACTTATTTATCTCCATGGCATTTAGTATAACCCCGAGTTTTATTTTATGCTGTACCAAATCTATCTTGCCCATTTTATTTAATCCAATACCTCCCTAGCAATGATGCCAGAAGACAGCGAGGGATTAGCACGGTCGTGGCCGCTTGAGAATTCTCAAAACACGGTAATTAATTTTTAGAAACTCGACTTCAACAGATATATATAGTATTATAAAATTAGCATTCTCCACAAGACTTCCTACAGTGAATCTTCATCCAGTCGGGAGAGGATTGACAATCTCCTCTGTTGGCGAACGCCTGGCAGGAGTCTGAGTTGTCGCCACACTCTGAGGGGAGAGTTTTGGTTAGATTTGTTTCATTGGCTTATTTTATAAAGGAGTATATAATATGTTTGATAAAGGAGTAAAGACTTTATAAAGGAGTTCAATGACTTACCACAGTAATGGCAAGATTTAGGGCACTTTGAGATGATATCAGCCCAAGGATAGACCATGTAGCAGTCTCCCTTAGCAGCCATAGCAGGACAACCTGGGTCCGTATCCACGCATTTCTCGGGTTCTGTTAGGGGTTTTGGTTTCGTGAAAGAAAAACGGGGAAAAAGTTCATTGACATATCTGGAGTAAGTTTGGTAAGGTTTTTAAATTTTGTCTCACACAAACACACAAACACACCGGATATTTTGCACGTGGCAGCCATTGAAACCAAACATACTACCCTGTTCCTAAACTGGGAACTCTGAAAGATATAACTACTTACCACAAACTCCACAAGATGCTCGGCAATGACTCAACATCCAATCAGGGTTAACTTCGCATTGGCCACCAGCGGCCCATACTGGACACCCACCGTGGTTATCTCCACAGCTGAAATATGGGGTGTTAGAATTGTGAAACACTGAGGCACGTTTTGCCCATATATGGTGTTGTGTGTGTCACGTGATCAGGTGGAACATGGCCCCATTTGTAACCTGCACTGGTGACAAGACTTGGGACAGTTCTCAAACATATCATCCCAAACCCCATTGTAGCAGTCTCCGTTCAGTGCCCACTCGAAACATCGATCCTTCTTATCCTTACACTCTATAGGAGAGATTGCAAATTATAATTAGCTTGCACCACCCTCTTTGATAAGAAACAATTCGCTCGCTACCGAGTCAATAGGTGTGATCTTAAATCGAACCCTAAAAATCGAAGCCTACGTACCAGGATCTGTTGTTGGCTTAGGTCCATCGGTAGGGTTAGGTCCATCGGTAGGGTTAGGTCCATCAGTAGGGTTAGGTCCATCAGTAGGTGTATCGGTAGGTCCATCAGTAGGCTTGGGTGTGGGATTGGGAGTAGGTCGGTTATCGTCACACATATCACAGGACTTCCTGCATTGCCACTGCATAAAGTTTGGGTTTGCCGTGCATTCACCCCAACCAGCCCACTCTTCACACTTCTCATGGTTATCACCACACCCTGAGGGAAACAAGTTTTGGGGGTGGTCATTGGTGTCTTAATAGAATAGATTGAAGGGCTCTTAGAATAGTTCCACTCTTATGCAGAATTCCGGTTTCTCGTCAGAGATTTCAACAAACTCACTTCATGGGGTTACATTGAATTTCCCATTTCACCCACCCCTAATTAAAACTCACTGCACTGGTTGCATGACCGGGCACATCCCGTCAACATGTAATCAGGGTTGTTCCAGCACTCTCCCCAGTCCTTCCACATTGCACAGCTAGGGTTGGTATCTCGGCAACCTAGGGGGAGTTGGTAATGGTATCTAGGGGGTGAGGAGTTTGGTGTTTCAGAAGTTACAGAGAATATGCGTTCTTCTACAATAAAATTTGTACAGCAGGAAGGAGAAAACCAAACTTCCTCCTTTGGAAAAATTTTACCTATCTGTCTGAGACCTTCTCAAAGGCAAAACGTTACCTAACGGACCAAGGTATCAAATGTTCCAGAAGTTTAAACCATGAGTCTCTTTCTCTCCCAGGGGAGAGAAAGGGACTCGGCGCCAAAGTTAACACACCCGGCCCGGGTTGGTTTGGAGGTTTGCTGAGCGTACCCCATGGTTTAATTTAACAAACAAATAAATTGATATGGTTAGTGATTGTGTGGGGAGGGAATTAATTTTTCAACCCTTACCAGGATCGGGGGTAGGTATAAAGGTAGGAGGCTCACTGGTTGGCTCATCAGCACCTCGAATCAGGGGATAGGCAGGAAAATCAGAAACTCGGCACGTATTTAGACCCCTGAAAGGATTAGAATTTTGATTACAAGTCTGTTAACAATGATTTTCTCCTAGATGTGCAGACTTCACACCTTGAAATGGTCATGTATCCCTTATCTACCCACCCACCTTGAAATGGTCATGTATCCCTTATCTCCCCACTTGGCTCCCCAGCTGTTTTTGATCGTGAAGGTGTCAGAGGTGTATCCCACAGCGGTGAGAGCATGGTTAGTGGGGTCGAACTCACAGGCACAGTCTTTCAGACCATCATAAACACCTATTGAGAATGGGAAGGGTTAGTTGTCTCGCAGTGCAGGACTATAATACCACACAAACCACGAGAGATATGACGGGTAATACATCACGGTGAATTATCATGAAAATCAGTTTTCTCATCACAGTACTGAACATTTGGAGTTGAGCCTGGCCTATAATGGAAATATACAGATGTTCCTGTTTTACACTTACCAGATTGGTATTGGAAGGCTTTTCCCTGGAAAGGTCATGGCGACAGCAGTTGGGGTGAGGGCGATGGCATTAGCAAGGTTGTCATCTCCCGCATCTACAAGCACAATCTTTTTGATGGTACTGTGGGAGGGGGGGGGGGTAACGTTAGTTTATTATCCACTAACCAAACCTTTTGTTGTTTGAAAGCTCCCATATATGATGTTTCAATGGCTTTTTGGTACTAATTATCCGTTTACCAACTACTAATTATCCCTCTACTATTTACTAATTGATAGTAGACAGTTGTACATCCCAGAGAGAATAATAAAAACTCTGACAAACTAATTAATGTAATTACCCGTCAACAAGAGCGTTAGCAGCGCCACCACTGTTGCACTTGTTGCACACTCCATTATAGGAGTAGTCCGCACTGGATGAGAGGTGACCAGCTCTCCTAACATACTCCCAACAATCATCGTAGAATCCTCCATCACAACCATTGTAGTCCTGCAATTAAGGGGATAGAGATAGTTAGTATAGTCCTGATTGTAGTCCTGCAATAAGGGGTTAGAGATAGACAGAGTTAATACAATCCTTTGGATAGTCCTGATGGATAATGTGGCATGGAAACGAATTCTGATTCATAATTCATGATTATGTTATGTCGGGGTCGCACGACGTAAAAATGAGCGTGGAATACTTCCTTCAGTGTTAATAAATGCAATACTAGATATTATCTTAAACCAGAAAATCTTCATATACAACTTACATCGTACATCTTTTCGTAAGTACAATCCAGCAGCTCCTGTTCTGAGAGATCGATGAGTTTTCCAGTTTTCACTTTGTAAGCTCCCTCCAAGGATCCAATGGCAGCAAAGGTATAAGCAAGATCCGCAGTCACCTGGGTGAAACATAACGTGATTACAAGGTTATCTTCTTTTTTGGAACTTTCTAAAGTTTTAAACATTCAAAGAAAGTGTTTGAACTGTCGTGATTTGACAACTACTGTCTAATATTTGTTAAGTTTTAACCCTTCTTTGACCTTTTACATTTGCGGCAGCAGTGAAACAGGGCTCGAGCAATGCAATCTATTCATAGCCCAACTGTCGATAGCCCAGTTCAGCGCTTCAACTTACCCTGACTTTTCACATCGGTAACGGCTCCAGATTCCCTCCAATCGACAGATCCAGCAGAGGCAAGATAATCAGCTCGGGGACTCTCCCTAGGTCCCAGAGGGTCGGTCATGTTCTTCACGCCAAGGTACCTCTTCTTCTCCTGCAAGAGGTCTTTGTGTTAGAGTGACTGTCACTCTTTATTTGGGTATCTCTCATTGCTTTCTCTAAAAGCAGAGATCACAATTACACACCCAATAAAGATTATAATTTGGACGGTGATTCTTTTTGGGACTGTTCAAACCCGTGCAACCTCTGAGAGAAAACCAACGTGTTTGTCTTTGTCTAATACCCGGTTATAGCGTTACTATATCCAACCCTTCTTCTTACCTGGGGTGTCATGGTTGAGAATTGGTTGAGGGTACATTTGAAGGCCTCATTCTCATTACAATCAATCACATCTTCCACACTGTCCCTGATATCGTGGAAAAACGGAGGGAGTTATATAATATGGATTAGGGCATAGAGAAATATCAGTAAATTATACTGTTTTAAGGCGCTAGAGAAGGGTTTGATTAGAATTATGATGATCATGTGACATTATGATGATCATGTGACATGATTGAAAGTGTGTAGTAGAAAACACTCACCTGAACATCCTCATCCTCAGTCGGATCTCTCCCACTCCATACTGGACTCCCTGCTCGGCAACATGTTGCTTGAATGCCGCAGCAAGAGCTCCAGGGCTCTCCAACACTCCCCTGAGGTTTACCGCTGTCGCAGTGGCGAGGAACACAAATAAAGACAACTTGAACATTGTCACAATTACTCTTTGTAGACACTGTGTCAATGTGCCGTTAGATGCCGGTCTATATACTGCCCGAGCCAGCGAGTACTAATTCTTCCAGGAGCAGATGGCAGGAGAATAACGTCCCGTCAAACCTTATTAGCACGGTTTGGCGTTATTTCACTAATTAGCACGGATTATTATCGCGGCGTGGTATCCTGCTAAACAAATCACGCCTCCTTTGTAAATCCCGCCTGTATATTGTTTGTACCGACGGTACCGAGTTGTTTAGCAGTGCTACCGTGTCACACGTGGGGTCGATACAAGAGTGTGAATGAAATCAGGGCGGGGAGAGAGGATAGTTAGTGGTCCCGGATTAGTGAGGGTGGGAGGAGGGATTTATAAAGAGCTGAGGGAAGAGATTTAGGAGGTCCAGAAATCACAAAGATCTTAGAGATAGCTTTGTCACACGCATACTTATGATTCTCTTTGTTGCATTTGCAATCAGTGTTGCTTCGGCATTCGGTAAGATTTTGACTGACACACTAACATCTCCTACTTATGAACTCCTATTAGTACATCTTGTTGGCGCTGATTTAACCGTTCACACAGTTGGTATATTGATTGAAATTAACCGTTCTCCTTTCCCTGCAGTTCCACAACAAAATGTCCTCTCTTCCCCGGGACTTCTCAACGCGGAGTTCGTGCGATTCCAGAAACTCCAGGGACGTTCTTACCGACCTGCTGAAATGAGGATGCGGTTCAGGTAAGAAGAATGTTTTATAAAGGAGCAATGGCGTGATTTATGAAGGAGTAGCCGAATATCAGTTGATTTTGGATACAGCTCAAAACATTTCTCTCTCAGAATATTCCGTGATAACCTTGCTAAAATTGTCCAGTGTAATGAGGATAACTTGGGATTTACCTGTGAGGAAAACATGGTACATTTGTTTGTCACTTTGTTCTTTAGTTTGTACTTTAGTCTGTCGGTGTGTGTATCATCCGGTAGATCTAGGTAGGAGTAAATGTAGTCTGTGTTGTGCTCTTTCTTCACTGTTCAATGTTCATTAGCCACTGTCGACATTTTATGTACCTTACACAATGATAGTACAACAGTGAGATTTTCAGTTTACTGATCCTTTTCTATTTTCAGTTTACTGATCTGTCTGATGACGAGAAACAAGCCTACACAGGTCTCTCCAACATAACCGACAATGGCCCCCTCGCCTCCCGGGCCCCTCTCCTCTCCAATGGGGTTGGAGCTCCAGACAGCAAGGACTGGAGGGATCTGGGGAAGGTGACTGGTGTGAAGGATCAGGGACAGTGGTAGGTGCCAGAATCAGATCTGTTTGTTTGTTTGTTGGTTTTTATGTTTGTTAGTAGGTTTGTTTTTCGGTATGTTTATTTGTAAGTATATATTTGGTTGTCTGTGTGTTTGTTTGTCTGTATGTTTGTATGTCGGTAGGTTTGTAATTTGTATGTCAATATGTTTGGTTGTCTGATTACTATTTCCCCGCAGCGGAAGTTGTTGGACTTTCTCCAGTATCGGAGCCATTGAGGGAGCTTACTCCATCGCCACTAGTAAGTTAACTCATATCATTATAGTTTTTCCTTGGTGATGACATCCCCTATTATGTTCGCAGGCTTCGTTTAGCCGCGCTGTGTGCGGCTAGTGTAGGGGTGGCTGCGTCACCAAAGTTTTCCCGCAACTTACGTCAGTGTGCAGTGTGTCCTATTCTAAACATCTCTTTTACCTCGTTGTTGTTAAAAAGAAATACAATAATCTCATTGTGTTTCACAGATGTACTGAAGACGTTCTCGGAGCAAGAGCTGCTGGATTGTACCTACGAGACCATGTACCCTGGATATGATGGGTGTGGAGGTGAGTGAATTAGCAACTATATATATGAGTCAAGCTACCATGGTAACTGCATTCTAGCAATATCATGAGTCATGTTACCATGGTAACTGTATATCATTTAGTAGCTGATCCCTTGCCAGATAGCTGCATTCTAGCAATATCCAAGTCATGATACCATGGTAACTGCATTCTAGCAATATCATGAGTCATGCTACCATGGTAACTGATCCTTGCTCGACCCTCGATCTGATGTTGACATCCCATTTTGACAACACATCCGGCCTCCCCCACAATTATCATAACCCCGCCTCACCCCAAGGTGGTTGGTACTAACCCCGCCTCACCCCAAGGTGGTTGGTACTAACCCAGCCTCACCCCAAGGTGGTTGGTACTAATCCCGCCTCACCCCAAGGTGGTTGGTACTACGACAGCTGGACTTATGTCAAGGAGGCAGGACGGCTTGCCCGAGAGGTGAACCACCCCTACAAGGGAGTGGACGAGGTGTGTAGCATGGGAAGTGTCCCCAATGATCTGGGAAAGGCCCGACTTACAACCTGGTTCCAGGCGGAGAACAATGATGATGCATTTGCTGCTGCCATCGCCATCTCCCCAGTCTCTGTTGCTATGCTATCTAACGGTAATTGAATTGGTAACCATGGTTACACCTGTTACCTTTGTCAGTTATTATAGGTGTACCAACTTGCCAACCCTCTCTCTTTGTCTCTAACCAGCCCTCTATGACTGCCTCAAATAACATGCCGAATCCATTCTTTGGGTACATTTGTACATTGTACCGGGCACCCCCTCTTTCTCTCGCTTTCTCTCCTGTGCTGTTTTTCTTGCAAACTGTCACATGCATCTCTAGGGCTTCTTCCTTCCCCCTTCCCAGTGTACACTGTACAATGTAACCAAACCCTCTCTCTCTATCCAGGTAAATTCTACAGCTACCAGACAGGTATCTACTCAGGGGAGGGTGACTGTCAGTGTAACTGGACGCCCAACCATGCCCTCACCGCGGTTGCCTACGCCCCGGATGGTTTTGTGATCAAGAACTCCTGGGGGAGGTCGTGGGGAAACAGGGGTTACATCAAAATTGCACGGTGAGTGGGGAAACAGGGGTTACATCAAAATTGCACGGTGAGTGGGGAGACAGGGGTTACATCAAAATTGCACGGTGAGTTGGGAGACAGGGGTTACATCAAAATTGCACGGTGAGTTGGGGAACAGGGGTTACATCAAAATTGCCCGGTGAGTTGGGAAACAGGGGTTACATCAAGATTGCACGGTGAGTTGGGGAGACAGGGGTGAGGGGTTACATCAAAATTGCACGGTGAGTTGGGAAACAGGGGTTACATCAAAATTGCACGGTGAGTTGGGAAACAGGGGTTACATCAGAATTTCCCGGTGAGTTGGGAAACAGGGGTTACATCAAGATTGCACGGTGAGTTTAGCTCTGGAGTTGATTATTTAGTAGTTTGGGTTTAGGTGGTTTGGGGTACCTATACCTACACAATAAAATATCGTAATGAACTAACCCTAGAACCATCTTTACTTCTTACCTTTTTAACATTTCACTCTGCAGAGGTTTGAGGAGCACGGTGTGCCGAGCGGCTGATTTTGCCTACTACCCAGTGTTCAGTGCTGATGGAAGTGAGCCAACCCTCCCTCCTACTGATGCACCTGTTACCGATGAGGTGAGACCTCAACTACTCTAATAAATTCAAACTCTACTTAACCTCAGCCTCACTGATCCCCAATCTCTTGAATCTAATTCACAGATCTGTGGTAACCGTGGCTGTCTTCATATTCCCACCTCACAATCTCCCTCTCCTCAGATTCCCACCTCACAATCTCCCTCCCCCCTGAGATTCCCACCTCACAATCTCCCTCTCCCCAGATTCCCACCTCACAATCTCCCTCCCCTCAGATTCCCGCCTCACAATCTTCCTCTCCCCTGATTCCCACCTCACAATCTTCCTCTCCCCAGATTCCCACCTCACAATCTCCCTCTCCTCAGATTCCAACCTCACAATCTCCCTCCCCTCTCAGATTCCCACTTCACAATCTCCCTCTCACCCCTCACCTCACAATCTCCCTCTCTCCTCAGATTCCAACTGGAGACGGAGACTGCCCCAGTGGAACGACTCTCTGCCCCGATGGAACCTGCAAACACATCCACATGTGCTAGATACTGGATACCATGGTGAGATGTTGCATTCAGTTGCCATGGTGAGATATTGCATTTAGTTGCCATGGTGACTCTACTACCAATGAGAGAGGAGATATAACGGAGGTGATCTATATCTTATGATGAGCTGATAAGGAATCTCTCAGATAATTTTAACTGATTTTAAATGTGCTATATATTTTATAAAGAACTCGACTTCAACAGATACCTATTATAGATGCTTTGTTTTACTTTTATGGTTCACAAATCACATTTTTTCCCTGCCCGGGTGGATGCCCGAAGGGCATCCACCCGGATGATCGTTTTAGCACGTGTGCTAAAAAGATCATAAAGGGTTTAGAAATCAGCAGATTGTGTAGTTAACTAAAAGTGTCCGTCCGTCCGTCCGTCACGGACAACGCTTGACAACGCTCCTTCATCAAATCAATTAATTGTTTTGATGAAATATGATGTCACGAGGCGCTTCTCCTGCAGGAAACTCGCGCGCACAGGACGTTTATGTTTCACTTCAAAGAAAGTCTATAACTTTGGCGCCGCGCCCTACGTCATTGTACTGTACAATGTTCACTTTTGAGTTGTGGCAATGGCATGAACTGCGACTTGAATACTACATGATATCACATAACCTTGAAACTGGAGTCTAATTAGTCAACCCATCAGCTTTACCGGCTCACATATCAGCATCCACTTAGAAGCAGGCGTGGCACAATCCAGATCTCATGCCGGCTGTCAAACTTTGACTCAAAGTTTATATCCTTGAAGTTGGGCAGGGAAATACAGCATTATGGGTACATAATGCAAATAATTCTTGTTTAGTTCTTGAGCCCCCAGTTGTTGTCCCTACTTTACTTATAACCGGAGTTATGAGTAGTTTGGTCAATATTTCCACGACAGTGATCAAGGATGAAGCAAACAATTTATCTAAAATCGAATCAAACTTTTGCTAAAATTTGGGTCCACTAGATTAAATCTTGAAAGTAGAGGTAAACAGTAAACACCCAGTCCTCCATTATTCACCTAATCCAGTGTCTCAGTGGAAACTGGGTGGATCGTGAGCATAGGTCGCCCAGTCAGGAATTATTCCGCCTTCAAAATCAAAGGGTAGAAAGTAGTGCATTTTGGTTGTCGGGAAAGCACCAACAGAGTCGGCAAGTGTGCACTGTAGAGGTTCCAACTCATCGAAATAGTCCATTATCTTCTCCTTCAGCTCCTCCAATACATCAGGATGGGTCTTACCAATGTTGTTAGTCTCAAAGGGATCATCTGTGATATTGTAAAGTCGTGTGACATTCCAGTTAACGCAGTTTTCACCAAATGTAAACCTCTCAGTTTGTATCACATGATCCTCCCTCAAGCATGGTTTGTAGCCCAAATAGTGCCTTGTAGTCACCCTTGATGTACGCTGCATTCTCTTTCACTGGATTTATGTGAACAAGAATCTCATCTCGCAAGCAGGTGTCTTCGTCGCCGGTAAAAAGAAATGTCGATTGGTCAATGCTGTCCAGAGAGTCGATTTGTGATTTGCGAACCTTGGAAATCTCTGTAAAGGCCTCCCATCCTCCTGTCCATCGAATGAGGGTAGAGTACCAGTCAGTGACGTGAACATAGCAGGAAGTGGAACCTCGGGGTACCAGGATATCAGGGTTGGAGCTGTACAGAAATGCAGGAACTCTCACACCTCCCTCAAAAAGTTGGTTTTTCCATCCTCTCAGCGGGAGGCTGGAAGCAAAACGAGATTTTTCTGCGCCGTTGTCACTGGCCACAATCATTAGTGTGTTATTCCATATACCCGCCTCTTTATAGCTCTCAATCACCTCGCTAAGAGAATCCTGGGCAGCGTTCAGCATAGCCTGTCGAACACAACTCGCGTTCGCTTTATCAAGACAGTCCTCTTGGAAGTAGGCATCAGGAGCAAAGAAGGGATAGTGAACATTTTGCATGCTATACATCATAAAGAGAGGCTGGGAGGAGTTGTGGTCCTCAACTACACCCTTAACCCTGCTTGCAAAGAGATTTTCACTGTATGTTTGGGTTGAATTCGGTAAAATGGACCAGTTTATTTCATCACCATCCTCCTCGCAAAAGTACAAATCGTTATATTTCTTGCCGGGAACGTATCTGTGTGACATATAGTCAATTTGGCCTTGGGTGTATCCGTACGCAGTGTCGAAGCCCCGAGTACACGGCATACAATCCCACCGAGCATAGCCAAGGTGCCATTTTCCCACCAAGTGTGTCGCGTAACCATTAGCACGAAGGACCTCCGGAAGTAAGATCTGATCTCTGTCCAGACACTCCTTGGTATAAGGTTGAAAAACTTCGTCGTCAATTCCCAAGGCAATGGCATACCTGACCAGTGTACAGAGAGCCCCGTGCAGGGGTACACAAAAACTGGGAGTAGTATCTGTCCAGGATGAGACCCTCACTTGCAAGCTTATCAAACAGGGGTGTGGTGATATTCTTTTTAATTTCCGGGTAAGTGTAACCCATATCTCCGTATCCCATATCGTCAATCAACACAAACAGGATGTTCGGTTTACCAACATCTGATCCCCGAACAGTTGGAGCTCCAAGAAAAAGGAGGAGGGAGAGAAGGACGGTGACCATGATAAAGGGATAGGTCGAAGATATAGTTTCTTCTCACGGAAAGCTGGTCAAGAATCAACGTAGTTCGCAAAAGTGACCTGGGTTGTCATGAAAGTTGAGCGTGGGCAGGGACTGGACTACAATCGCATAATTCATCATTACTAGATAGCGCCTAGCCGCATTATTTTAGAATTGAGACATGCAGCCCCACTTTTCCTCACTATATAGCTGCAAGCTCACTTGGTGTCCCGTTCACTAGCACTGATCTGATTACACTATCTTCCCACCCATAAACCAGCCGGGGTAGAAAGCAGGCTAAAGAACACGAAGTTTCACCACAGTACACATAGCTCCGGTTAGAAAAGGAGTAGGAAAAAATTTCACTTCAGTTTTCACCAAAATGTAAGTAAGGCTACTAAAATACGCATAATCCCCTCAATTTTATAGCCTAAATGGACTGTGTTGGAGTGCTAAGATCAGAATATGGGAAGGTAGCCTGTAAACACGAGGACCTCATCCAGGGGGCTGATGCGATCGACAAACTATTGGACCCTGCCGTGGTAAGTTCTTGACAAACTATTGGATCCTGTCGTGGTAAGTTCTCGACAAACTATTGGGCCCTGCCGTGGTAAGTTCTTGACAAACTATTGGACCCTGCCGTGGTAAGTTCTTGACAAACTATTGGACCCTGCCGTGGTAAGTTCTCGACAAACTATTGGACCCTGCCGTGGTAAGTTCTTGACAAACTATTGGACCCTGCCGTGGTAAGTTCTTGACATACTATTGGACCCTGCCGTGGTAAGTTCTTGATTGTAGAAGCAGCCGTTCTCTCCCCGCCTTTTGAATAATATCCCTTTTTGTACCTTAATAACATTTCCCAACCGGAACAGTTCCTTCCCAACAATTATTCCACCCTCATGACCCCCCTCTGATTCACCCATAATGACCCACATTTCAGTCTGGACCGGACTATTTGAAACAAGTCAAGTTTGAGCTCTCCAGAATTTCCCAGTCACACAAGGATTGGCATGGCTCTATTAGTCGCTTTGGAAAGGCAATCGACAAACAGATGACTGAAAATGTGGCGTTCTTTTCTAATACAAACAAGTTTAGGGACTCGCCACTTATCCAGCAGCTGATATGTGAGCACTTTCTTCGACAGGTTAGTTAGTGTTAGTTAGTGTTAGTTAGTGTTAGTTAGTGTTAGTTAGTGTTAGTTAGTGTTAGTTAGTGTTAGTTAGTGTTAGTTAGTGTTAGTAAGTGTTAGTTAGTGTTAGTTAGTGTTAGTCAGTGTTAGTCAGTGTTAGTTAGTGTTAGTTAGTGTTAGTTAGTGTTAGTTAGTGTTAGTTAGTGTTAGTTAGTGTTAGTTAGTGTTAGTTAGTGTTAGTTAGTGTTAGTTAGTGTTAGTTAGTGTTAGTTAGTGTTAGTTAGTGTTAGTTAGTGTTAGTTAGTGTTAGTTAGTGTTAGTTAGTGTTAGTTAGTGTTAGTTAGTGTTAGTTAGTGTTAGTTAGTGTTAGTTAGTGTTAGTTAGTGTTAGTCAGTGTTAGTTAGTGTTAGCTAGTGTTAGTTAGTGTTAGTTAGTGTTAGTTAGTGTTAGTTAGTGTTAGTTAGTGTTAGTTAGTGTTAGTTAGTGTTAGTTAGTGTTAGTTAGTGTTAGTTAGTGTTAGTTAGTGTTAGTTAGTGTTAGTTAGTGTTAGTTAGTGTTAGTTAGTGTTAGTTAGTGTTAGTTAGTGTTAGTTAGTGTTAGTTAGTGTTAGTTAGTGTTAGTTAGTGTTAGTTAGTGTTAGTTAGTGTTAGTTAGTGTTAGTTAGTGTTAGTTAGTGTTAGTTAGTGTTAGTTAGTGTTAGTTAGTGTTAGTTAGTGTTAGTTAGTGTTAGTTAGTGTTAGTTAGTGTTAGTTAGTGTAGTTAGTGTTAGTTAGTGTTAGTTAGTGTTAGTTAGTGTTAGTTAGTGTTAGTTAGTGTAGTTAGTCATATCTTGTGTGTAGTTAGTCATATCTTGTGTAGTTAGTCATATCTTGTGTAGTTAGTCATATCTTGTGTGTAGTTAGTCATATCTTGTGTAGTTAGTCATATCTTGTGTGTAGTTAGTCATATCTTGTGTAGTTAGTCATATCTTGTGTAGTTAGTAATATCTTGTACATAGTTAATCATAAATCAGTTCGTCTTGTTCCAACTTCAGCAACTCACTCCTCCAAACTCCTAGATCTCTGACCCCCTCTCTTCAGGGAGACCTAGATCTGGTGTCACAATTTATTAGAGAGAGTGGATACCAGCTGGATGAAGCTAAGAGGCTCCCTTTTGTACAACTTCACGAGATCGTGACTGCTCTAAAAGCGGGAAACCTGGCCCCTGCAATGCAGTGGTGTGAAACCAACAGAATGGAACTTAAGAAGAGGTAGGAATTCAGGAGGAAAGGTCTGGAAGGCGGAGGTGGGAGTGGTTAAATTCAGGGAGATCTGAAATATATTTAAAAAACTATGATCAGTAGTTGGGATCTGGAAAAGTGATCATGATCAGTATCTACCACAACAATTGCTGAAACATTTCTTTTCCAGGAGTAGTCTAATAGAATTCCTACTACACCGTCGACATTTTATCAGCCTGGTACAGAACAAGAAAACTACAGAGGCACTGAGATACGCTAAAATACTTGGTAAGTCTGGTAAACTCTTAGGACAGTTTTTCGCCAATATGGGATGGATTGGGGGAACTGATCCTAAACTTTTTATTTCAGGCCAGTTCTCTGATACGCAGAAGAAACCCCTACAACAATTAATGGGAACACTCCTGTTTATTAATTCTGGTCTGGAAAATTCACCCTATGCCTACCTAATTGGTAGGTACCCTTTTTTGTTCCAACATTATTGAGTTTGGTAGAAATATGATAACTCTTAGTCTCAAGCGATTTTTAGAGAAATCTATTCTTCCAATTACTTTGTAATCAGCTCCAGAATCTTGATCCTGTCGAGCGCTTTACCAGAAATCCCTTCATAATACAGTCGGACCCCGATTTAACGGCCCCCGATTTAGCGGCACCCCGATTTAACGGCAGGATAAATTTCCCCCAAAATTTTTTGAAATTTTTTTTTGAAATTTTTTTTGAATTTTATTTTTGAAATTTTTTTGAAAAACCACGTCCAAATCGTGTTTGGAATCGGTGCATCTTATTGCATGTCTTGCCGGTAATTAGACGGTTCGAAACGAACAGATATGTGATCCCCATGAGGCCCATCGAATCGCAATTTAGACGCTTGTTAAACTGGCCTCATGGGGGATCACGTATCGGTTCGTTTCGAACCGTCTAATTAGCACAAGACTTGCGATAAGAGCACTGATTCGAAACACGATTCGACGTGGTTGATTACCTTTGAAAATTCATAATTTTTTTGCAAAATTTACCAGGGGGGGGGGGGGGGGGGGGTTTTGGGGCGTTAATTTGTTCCCAAACCCAGGAAGTTGTGGAAGTTGTTTGGGTTTGTTTTTTAAAGGGATCGTGTTAAAGGGGGGGGGGGGGGGGGGGGGGGGGGGGGGGGGGGGGGGGGGGGGGGGGGGGGGGGGGGGGGGGGGGGGGGGGGGGGGGGGGGGGGGGGGTAAAAAGAGGTTTATGTTAGTGTTAGTTAGTGTTAGTTAGTGTTAGTTAGTGTTAGTTAGTGTTAGTTAGTGTTAGTTAGTGTTAGTTAGTGTTAGTTAGTGTTAGTTAGTGTTAGTAGTGTTAGTTAGTGTTAGTTAGTGTTAGTCAGTGTTAGTTAGTGTTAGTTAGTGTTAGTTAGTGTTAGTTAGTGTTAGTTAGTGTTAGTTAGTGTTAGTTAGTGTTAGTTAGTGTTAGTTAGTGTTAGTTAGTGTTAGTTAGTGTTAGTTAGTGTTAGTTAGTGTTAGTTAGTGTTAGTTAGTGTTAGTTAGTGTTAGTTAGTGTTAGTTAGTGTTAGTTAGTGTTAGTTAGTGTTAGTTAGTGTTAGTTAGTGTTAGTCAGTGTTAGTTAGTGTTAGTTAGTGTTAGTTAGTGTTAGTTAGTGTTAGTTAGTGTTAGTTAGTGTTAGTTAGTGTTAGTTAGTGTTAGTTAGTGTTAGTTAGTGTTAGTTAGTGTTAGTTAGTGTTAGTTAGTGTTAGTTAGTGTTAGTTAGTGTTAGTTAGTGTTAGTTAGTGTTAGTTAGTGTTAGTTAGTGTTAGTTAGTGTTAGTTAGTGTTAGTTAGTGTTAGTTAGTGTTAGTTAGTGTTAGTTAGTGTTAGTTAGTGTTAGTTAGTGTTAGTTAGTGTAGTTAGTGTTAGTTAGTGTTAGTTAGTGTTAGTTAGTGTTAGTTAGTGTTAGTTAGTGTAGTTAGTCATATCTTGTGTGTAGTTAGTCATATCTTGTGTAGTTAGTCATATCTTGTGTAGTTAGTCATATCTTGTGTGTAGTTAGTCATATCTTGTGTAGTTAGTCATATCTTGTGTGTAGTTAGTCATATCTTGTGTAGTTAGTCATATATTGTGTGTAGTTAGTCATATCGTGTGTGTAGTTAATCATAAATCAGTTCGTCTTGTTCAAACTTCAGCAATTCACTCCTCCAAACTCCTAGATCTCACTGACCCCCTCTCTTCAGGGAGACCTAGATCTGGTGTCACAATTTATTAGAGAGAGTGGTTACCAGCTGGATGAAGCTAAGAGGCTCCCTTTTGTACAACTTCACGAGATCGTGACTGCTCTCAAAGCAGGAAACCTGGCCCCTGCAATGCAGTGGTGTGAAACCAACAGAATGGAACTTAAGAAGAGGTAGGAATTCAGGAGGAAAGGTCTGGAGAGCGGAGGTGGGAGTGGTTAAATTCAGGGAGATCTGAAATATATTTAAAAAAACATGATCAGTATTTATAGAAGGGATGAGGGCCCTCGAGGGATCTGGAAAAGTGATCATGATCAGTAGCTACCACAATTGCTGAAACATTTCTTTTCCAGGGGTAGTCTAATAGAATTCCTACTACACCGTCGACATTTTATTAGCCTGGTACAGAACAAGAAAACTACAGAGGCACTGAGATACGCTAAAATACTTGGTAAGTCTGGTTCACACTGTATAAACTCTTAGGACAGTTTTTCGCCAATATGGCATGGATTGTGGGAACTGATCCTAAACTTTTTATTTCAGGCCAGTTCTCTGATACGCAGAAGAAACCCCTACAACAGTTAATGGGCACACTCCTGTTTATTAATTCTGGTCTGGAAAATTCACCCTATGCTTACCTAATTGGTAGGTACCCTTTTTTGTTCCAACATTATCGAGTTTGGTAGAAATATGATAACTCTTAGTCTCAAGCGATTTTTAGAGAAATCTATTCTTCCAATTCCAATTTTTAAATCTTGTATTACTTTGTAATCAGTTCCAGAATCTTGATCCTGTCGTGCGCTTTACCAGAAATCCCTTCATAATACAGTCGGACCCCGATTTAACGGCCCCCGATTTAGCGGCACCCCGATTTAACGGCAGGATAAATTTCCCCCAAAATTTTTTGAAATTTTTTTTTTGAAATTTTTTTTTGAATTTTATTTTTGAAATTTTTTTGAAAAACCACGTCCAAATCGTGTTTGAAATCGGTGCATCTTATTGCATGTCTTGCCGGTAATTAGACGGTTCGAAACGAACAGATATGTGATCCCCATGAGGCCCATCGAATCGCAATTTAGACGCTTGTTAAACTGGCCTCATGGGGATCACGTATCGGTTCGTTTCGAACCGTCTAATTAGCGACAAGACGTGCGATAAGATGCACTGATTCGAAACACGATTCGGACGTGGTTGATATACCTTTGAAAAATTTTCATAATTTTTTTTGCAAAATTTTACAGAACTAGCGCACCCATTGGGTGCGCCTCAAGTAAGGGCTTTTTGATAACTCATAACCCACGCGGCTTCGCCGTGTGGTTCTTTTCGCCCCTTTCAACGCCAATAACACAGTTGCCATGGCAACTGAATTGGTAAATATGTGGACTGGCATGTTAAAAGTCATTCGAAAATATCAGCAAACTCCCACCGGAAGTTCCAAAAGTGTGAGCAACAGCTTTACAGCTTTGGGCACATAAAGTGTTTTATGAAGGAGCAGTCTGTCGCTTAGATACCGCCTAACGAACGACCACTTCGACGCGACATCTCCAAATTATAATAGAGATGATTGTCAATGCCTTGATCGGTGCTCCCCATGAATTTTCAGAGAAAAATATATTTTGAAATTCAAATTGTTCCTCACCCCGCTTAAAGTGCCCCGATTCGGCATGGTATCACGTATCGGTTCGTCTAATTAGCAGCAAGACATGCGATAAGATGCACTGATTCGATAAACGATTCGGACGTGGTTGATATAGAAACCTTAGAAAATTTTTATAACTTATTTTTAAATTATCTTGAAATTACTTTCTTTTTCTAATCAGAAATGATCATGTAATCAATACATGGACATTGCATTTAACACTTAGAGGTGTTTTAGTATAGCATTTTGGACAAAACTAGGGTTTTATGGGCCAAATATGCTCTACCCCGATTTAACGGACACCCCGATTTAACGGACAAAACCCTTTCCCCCGAGGGTGCCGTTAAATCGGGGTCCGACTGTATAAGCAAAGATATTCTTCCAATTCTGTTAAAGATGAGTTTAGTAGTAATTCCTATTCTATTTTCTAATACATATCCCTTGCAGAGGAGGCATATTCGATGGAGATATGTGACATGTTGACAAAGGAGGCGTGCTCTCTCCTGGGTCTCTCGAAAGAGTCGCCCCTTGCTATAACAGTGGATGCAGGGTGCAAGGCCTTACCTGCCCTAAATGCTATCAAACAGGTATATTATATTTGTATCACTGTCTCTCTGTCTCCCTCAACTCCAAACCCAATTCCTTTTTTCCAACTCCATAAATTCCAGTAACACAGTGTCATGTTCACAGTGTCATGTTCACGGTGTCATGTTCACACATTGTTCAGGTGATGGAGGTTAAACAGTTGTGGGAGCTGAAAGATGAACTTCCCTGCGAGGTGGAACTAGGTCCATCCTGCCAATTCCACACCCTCCTGGCATGCCCCATCCTCAGGTGAGATCCGAGATTCTGATTACTTCTACAATCCTAGTGACAATAAGTACATTCCTTTCCCCTAAACATATATATCCTCTCGATCCCAAACTCGCCCAGTAGAGACACTTGTCTAGTCATTAAAACTCCCAAATTGCCCTATAACATGTTTTCTATCACAGGGCCCAGTGTACGAAGACAAATCCCACCGATGAGGCTAGAATGTGGACATGTCATATCGAACGATGCCTTGAAACGATTGACAATGACCAGCAAAGTGAAGTGTCCATATTGTCCTCAAGAGACAAGCCCAACCAATGCCCGCGAGCTGCACTTTTGAGAAATATGGAACACTCTTTTTCTTGCATCTTTCACATGTTTAAACTTTTTCGAAGAAGAATGGGTGTTTAGGCTGGGTATATGAGAGAGTGTTATTTCCCACTTGACAGTGAGACAGCTTGAGGGTGTTTGTATATTGTGTATTATGGTATTTCATATTCAGTTAACCATCTGAAACACCGTATATTCGATTCTAGTGTGAAGAATGCAGGTGAGACAGCTGTCGAAAGTTTTTATGAAATAAAATGCATGTGTGAGCTGCTGCACAACAAATGCATGATGCTGAGGACTTTTCAAAAAAAGCTGGACTGGCCAACTCAACTTTTTGTAACGCGCGAAAATCACCCATGATATGTTTGATGCGCAAAACGCGCGCGTGGGAAGTTTCATGCGCGTAACAACACAACACAGATGCAGGAGTGTAAGCCAGCTCCTTTCCGGGAGGGGGTGTTTCCGGGTTCGCTTAAACATAGGCCATTGCTCCAGCTCCCCCTGGCTGTCCTTATTAATACAGGAAACGGAGATCAATTCGATCAGACAATTCTTTTCCTTGTCCTTCCATAAAAACTCGTGTTTTGAATTAGGTAAAACAAGAAAGAATTACAGAAGTATTATACAATCTACAACACATAGCATCCGCCATCCAGCCTGTTCATTAACACAGTCAAAACATCACCAAACATCACAGTTTCTCAGAACTGATAGGAATATTTCAACAGTATCAAATTCATCCATACTAGCGGGTACTGCTGGCTAGCCGAGCAATATTGGTAGTCACTGTACCTCGCCTTTCAACGTTCGAGTTGTTCATTTAGGGTTAAGTGGAGGCGGTGGTTTGATTTTCTTATCTCTCTTTGCGTTATAGTAATCCTGAAATATAGACATTTGTGAAAACATAGAACCAGAGAGTAGCTCGTAGCCCCCCCCCTTGAATTGTTCATACTGACAGTGTCAAACGACTCCCGCTTTTAGTTTGATGATATTATCAACTTTGTATTGGTCACATACCAATTTCCAGGCGATCATTCCCATCCATTCCTCTCGTTCCTCTACATTAGAGGCCTGTATGTAGTACACTCGTCCCGGTATTACCACACTGGAAATGTATTTAGTTGTTAGAAAGGAATAAAAGTAGAACAGTGGGGTAATTACTAATTTTGGTAATCAAGAAACAAAGAAAACTGTGTTGCATGATCATATGAAAAGTTGTAAATTCCCAAAACTCACGTAAACCCGTTGTCATAAGAGTCGTCAAGGTACGGCTCCGGTAGCTTTGGTAAAGTCAATGACACCCCGGGGTGCAACGGCTGATTTTGAAGCATAGTAGCGCATCCAATTCTTTTGAATGACAAACCAGCGACACTTCCAGTTCTGTGTGGGGGAGATGTTAGAATTGGAGAGATGTGGGGGAGATGTTAGAATTGTGTGGGGGAGATGTTAGAATTGGGGGTTGAGGTAGAATTCTTTCGATAATACCAACAAGTAGTTATAGGAGTTAGGACTCAGGACTTTTGGTTAATTGTAATTTAATAAGATCCAGTATAATAATACTGAATATGTACCTTGACATAATCGCCCCGTTTTGTCAGAAAACCGCTCTTTTGTCGAATCTCAAACTCTGGATCTGCAATATCTGTGTCGTGATCCTCGTATATATCAATGGGGCGAGCTGCTGTCTCAATGTGATCCTGAATATCACCGTACGCAGCTGAGGGGGCAGGTTGTTAAGTTGACATCGTGCTACGGGATATTGCACGTTGTGCACAAGTTGTTGGGTCTTGGTTGCCTTTGTATGGGATACTGGAAAGCAGGAACCGACCGAAATACTGGTCCCTGATTGGCAGATAACCAGTCACGTGACCTAAATAACGAGTTCTGATTGGCTGTTTACTTGTTTCGGTCGGTTCCTGTATTGCATCATGCTATTCCTGTCTAATATTGGCCAGAAGTAGGCAAATATTGGAGAATAACAGGTGTTTCTAAAGAAAGTGTGATGACGTGATATAGTGCAGCCATGAGTAGGGGGTGACGTGATATAGTGCAGTCATGAGTAGCTCTGTAGCCGACTCCAAGCCAATGTTGGGAGTTACAAAAACACCTGCATCATCTAACTATTCACCGAAAGGTGTTCAACTTTCGACTTCTGAAGATTTACGAAGTCGAAAGTTCCAGAAATGAAAGTTGAACTACTCTAGTTTTGACATAAAAAGTGAAGAACTAAACTCACCCTTTTCCTCCTCACTAATTATCCGAGGATAAGGATATCTGAGTTCCACATGCAACACACCCTCCTTTTGGGCACTGTCAGGCGTTGCTGGAAGGAGGGGTTCGAGTTGATAAATGTAGGTAAATTCACAGTCAGTTCAATAAAGAGATATTAATGTCGCTTCCTTTCACGCTTGGCAATTAGTTCCTTGAGATGGGAAATCAGATCTGGACTGATCTGACCGACATTAGCTTAGTGTAGAAGTTCAAAGAGAGGGATAGAAAATGGAATAAATCAATTATCCATGACACTTACCAATAGCGGGAATATTCTGAAAGTGTTCCAGCAATTTGTTGAGATTCTTGAACTTGTGCTTCCCAAAGTTATACCCGTCCCCCTCCCAAATTATAGTGAAGTGCCGGATTGTACCATCTGGTGACCTGAAATCACATGACTTATAGAACAGACATATTCATCGGGTCTATTTGTTCAGTAAGGGGTTGAACAAGTGTCTACTATACAAGGTTTTGATAACGAAATTGAGTTTTTTGGGGTTAATTTAGGTAACTGCAATCTCGTCCAACCAAATGCAGAATGCCAAGGTTTTTGGGAATTTGCCAAGAATTACCTTACAGATACTGCTAGATCATCAGGTCCCCCCTTTCTGTAGTTCCTGAGCAGGTAACTGCCCGCCTTGTCAGTTCCTATCAGAATGTGCTCCGCCATGTTTCTGTTCATGTTAGGGTGGAACCACCTGGAATTGTGATAAATGCCAGTGTTATGTTTTTGGGTAAGGCTGTCTGGCGCCGCGACCCATCTGAGCACACTGTCGCGTGCTGAGAATCAAATTGGGGTCTGGCGCCGCCAGACAGGGGTAAGGGGTGAACTCAAAAAGTGTTATGGGTTGGTTTTATATGATGCTGTTGAGGCTCTACGTCAGTCGTCAGAGTCGCAATAAATATGGAAAACCACCTAATAATTAATATATCCTTTCACACTTTCCTCAGTCGTGAAATATTAAATATCCCGACAAATATAATACTGAATGGGTGTCAAAATTCACCACCCTCATGTGATACTGAGGTGTAAATTTTGACAGGGTACTGCCTGCCAAATGTTTCACCTAGAAATATACATATATCGCCATTTCCCACTTTTAGGACGTAATCACACACCCCGACGCACCAACACCCATAATCAAAAGTAGCAAAACAAGATAAAAAAGGAGTGTATATGCTTCACTGTCCCTCACATCGAGAGACAATGAATAGCCTGTCAAATATCCTCCTAATAATACACCTACGGTATTTTAAGAAGTTCATCTCCGATGGCAGGAAAACTAGAATCACAATTTTCTGAACTCGAGTTGGAAGAAGCAGCCTCTCCGGGGTGCTCGCCAGCGTTGAAGGAGTTAATTGCAAGACGGGACATTTTATATGACTCCTAAACCCGGGTTCTTTTTTGTAAGTAAAAAGGTAAAATAGCCAAATGGAGGTATTCTAGATAATAATATCCAGATTAAAATCCACAGTTTGGTATCGACGAAAAGAAAGGTCAACATTACTCTTTAAACGAGGCTAAATAGTGGCTTGTTATGTTCTAACCCTCCTTTACATTTGTTTCGCGGGCGAAGCAAAGTCTAGCTAGGCAAATAGTGACAAGATGTATTGTACAGCCAATGTGCCAAAGTAAACATGAGGCAACTCCGCCCGCGGTACAATTCAGTTAGTTTGGGATTTCTCGCGGTGGTGGGAGAGAGTTAGTTTCAGACATTGAAAACAAGGAAAACAAACACACAGCCACACCGCTGGACTTTCTACTTTCTTGCCCAATACATGACACTGTTATGTGGAAGTTCAACTATTCAAATGATTTAAAACATTGACACAACACTGAATCAAATTGACACATGTATAGAGTACAACATACACATGTCTACCTCAATTTGATCAATTCATCTTGAAGGGCAGGGAAAGCAAGGTCAAGAGAGCTAGCATAGCTGGCAGATCCTTCAACAGAGCCCGTACTGAGTGTACGGTTCAGGAATATCCCTGCAATACTAACCATATCTTATAACGTGAGGGGAGCATATTAGATTTAAACAAACAAACAAACAAACAAACAAACAAACAAACAAACAAACAATCAAACAAACAATCAAACAAACAAACAAACAAACAAACAAACAAACAAACTAACTAACAAACAAACAAACTAACAAACAAACTAACAAACAAACAAACAAACAAACAAAGCTTCAAATTTTCACTAGCTGGTATAGATTGCTAAGCAAGGCTTGAGACGGATACAGAGCACACATAATGCACAGTTGTAACAGGAGACTCAGTTGAAATTTACTTCCTTTCCCATCTAGCTCCCTATTTTCCTGTGAATCGCTCTGCATAAGATAGCAGCAGGGTGACTTTTGGTTACTTTTGCCTCAGGGAGCAGATAGTACATCACATGGTTTCCAAAAAAATATGATGGATAAGTTTACCCCTGCCTTCAAAATTAAACTTATCTGCCAGTAGAACCAGTTCACCCCTATCACTACGACGACAATGACACTCAGTGAGAGATTAGGTACTTACCCCGCCACTCTCCACTTATCTTCCCAGGTCGTGACGTTCTCGCCTCGATTATATAAAGGTTTTTGAGTCTCTAATTGATACTTTATCCCAGATAAAAGTGGCACTGTGACTTCGCAATACCATGATAGACGTCAGCCCCCCCTCCCCATGTCACAATAGCATTAATTAACACGTATACAATCACAGCTGCTCTTTAACTCCACCAACTGATCTTATTCTCCCTCTTTATTGTACGGTCAATCCATCTCACCATCTGCCACGGAAGTTGTACTACCGTTTCATGATTTATTTACCATAGTGACAAGATTTAGTTACCATAGTAACCACCAGATGGTCATGGTGATCACGTGATAGCAACCACTCCCACGGGTTGGCCGGGGGCTTTATAAAACGACCTCGCACGAAACAAGAGAGAGATTTAGTTCACTAATATTGTGTTGCCAGCCCACTGTTTTGTAATACAGATTTTCAGGATGCAGAAGTTCCTATTTGCTTTACTCGTTGTCATGGCAACAGTTGTCTCTTCAGCACCGTAAGTTCCCAATATTTCTAATACCACAACACAACGTCAACACATGATTTATTTGTTAATTTGAAATCCGAGTCTTTTCTTAGTTTTTAAACCCAGATAGAGAAATGAAAAAAAAGTACAGTCGGACCCCGATTTAGGGACACCCTCGGGGGAAAGGCTCTTGTCCACTAAATCGGGGTGTCCACTAAATCAGTAAATCGGGGTCAAATAAGGTTAATTTCCTATATCGGGGGGAAAAATCCTGTCCCTAAATCGGGGTGCCACTAAATCGGGGGCCCCTAAATCGGGGTCCGAGTGTATTCACACATTACCTGCACAACACAGGATTGTTGAGGAAGAGTCCAGGGCGATCGAGGATATCCTCAGAGATCCACAGTCCACCACCGCGGATATCCAGGCTGCTGTAAGTTCTAAAAACAGGGGGGGGGGGGTTAAACAAATGAAAACAGAGCGAAGAGGGTTTAACAAATGCTATGGTCGGGGGTTTTACAGAGAATGTCAGACCAATTCTGGATTTCAGGGTGGTTTTAAATTGGTTTCCTGATCTTTAAATCATACAATTCCTACCTTTAGTTGCAAGCAAAAGGAGCCCATTTTGTGTGCGAGGGAGAACTTGATGACCTGATGAGGATGTTGAGAATTCCCCCAGGACCCATAATTGGGGCTGTCTTTCAGACAAAAATCCTCCTCTGTTACTCGTAATGTGTGGAAATCTGACTGGTGTTGGAGAGAAGATTGGTGACATTGACATTTGACAGGTAGCAGTGGTACCAAGAGAGAAAATTCTTCTGAAGAATTGGAATGTTATTGTGACTGTGAGTTAGAATTATATGTAATATGTTAATTAATTAATTAATTAACATATTTTATAGTCTGATTAGATCTGTGAAAAGGTACCATGTTTTGTCTTTTGGCTGTCTGGCGCCGCGGACCCCACCTAAGCGCACCGTCAAATCGGGGTCTGGCGCCGCCAGACAGCCTTTTAATAAGTTTTCAAAATTGTTAATAAAAGTAAAAGATTTGTGTTGTGTTTGTTAACGATCGTATGAACCAAGTACATTATATATACGCTACATAATCTATACACATAAACACACACACACGCACGCATTGTTTGTTGTTCATGACCTGGTGTAGTTAGAAATTAAAGTTAAATTTACTTTGATAAAGCTAACATGATAGGTAAAAAAATAACATAAACTCTTCTACTAGGATAACATAATATGTACATAAGGGTAATGAAAGATATAATTAGGATAATTAGGATATAATTAGGATATATAAGCGAAATAGGCATGGCGTTTGTTTGCTTGGTTTGGTCTAAAACCCTGAAAGTAAGTTCACTGAAAACCCCACTGATATTGTCGTTGCTCAAACCCGGTAGAGAATTAGATTTAGAATTCAATATCATTAAAATATGATATTCCAAACTAAACTAAATTGATAATACTATTCCATTTCTAAAGTGGAAATATTAACACTATTCTAAAGTGGATAGACCCTATGCAGTGCACCCGTCACCTCTGGATCATGTCTCAGTACCTCTCCCTCTCCCCCTAAAGTGGATAGACCCTATGCAGTGCACCCGTCACCTCTGGATCATGTCTCAGTACCTCTCCCCCCTCACCCTCTGTAAAGCTAAACTTATAAGAACTCTGAATTTTAAACCCGCACGTCTCGTGCAGTTGAGTCAGTATCGTCACAATCATCCTACTAAGGGGTGCGATCTTATCCGAGGTAGATATGACCCCTCGAGTGCTAACCACATTGGTAGTTGTGTGGTTATCACAGGAGATGTGAAACCACCTCCGTGGATCACGGTTTTCCACCGCTAGCACCAGACCGGCCACCTTGTGGTTAAGTTGGTAGATAGAGCACCCCTGTAGGGCTTGTTTGTGTTCCCCTCGTGTGGTTACTATTCGATATAGGACGTCTGAGACGAGCTCTGGTTTTACTGTACCTGGGAGAGTGGGATTTGCAGGTTATAATGGCATATCAATGGTACATGTTGGGACGGGGTTGGGACCCAATAATGGGTAGTACCACATTGGGTACTATAAGGGAAATACGAAGAGATATGCGATAAAGATCTTGGCAGGTGCACAGTTGCTCGACAGTCAGCAGCCAGAATCTATTTCTGGCTGCTAGACCCTATTTCTGGCTGCATATCTCTTCGAAGGAGATGTACAGTAAAATTAAGACAGAAGGTAAAGACTCTTTGGCCTGGAAATCGGAAAAATATTGAACTGACTGAGCGCCCTGCTTGCAAGGAAAAGAGAGTCAGGACTGCAATTACAAAGTTTCATTTCTTACCCTGCCAAACACAAGATGATTCCTTGTCCAGGAATACAGCTAGGACATAACTGGGCTCCCGATCGCTCCCCTCAGCAAGGTGAAGAAATGCCATGGGAACTGCTATGTAGGTGCCCGGGGTAATGAGGGTACTGCACGTTACTGAGCTGTGTAGCGACCTAGTGGGGAGATGGGGGTGTTAGATCATATAGATGGTATAGGGACCTGGGGGATTGGGGTGCTTGGGGAAGTTGCCATGGTTACTATTTTGTTGCCTTGGTTACTATTTTGTTGCCTTGGTTACTATTTTGTTGCCTAGGTTACTATTTTGTTGCCATGGTTACTATTTTGTTGCCATGGTTACCTGCTGCTGTACTCCACTAAACTGGCAGGTTCACTTCCCTCACACCGAAACAGTGCCACACTCAGGTCCACTATTGGGTCACCGTTATTACCCCTACTACATGGCTGAATCAGGGTTATGTCCAGGGAGGTTGTCTCCGCGACACTGATGTAGCTGACACTTGTGTTGTGGGAGGATGAACAGGGGAACACCCCACTGAGCCGCCATTCTTTCCAGCCCTGTATTGGGGGAGGGAAGGTTAGGGAGTGGTGGTTAGGAAGGGGAGTGGTGGTTAGGAAGGGGAGTCGAGTGGTGGTTAGAAGGATGAGGCCGAGGGTCGGTGGTGTTTGGAAATATTAGAAGTGGTGGTTATTTTGGTTTTCTTTTCTGTGGTGGTAAGAGGACCTCGATTTACCAGACCAGGAAAGGGAGTGGTGGTTATGCCGGAAAGGGGGGGGGGGGGTGGTTAGAAAGGGCAGTGGTGGTTATTTTGGTTTTTTTCTTCTGTGGTGGTAAGAGGAACAACCTCGATTTACCGGACCTCGGTTTACCGGATAGAGAATGGGAGAGAGACAGACTGAGACAGGGTCCAGGGAGAGACAGAGAGGGAGAGACAGAGAGGGAGAGACAGAGAGGGAAGGACATGTCTTGTTATTTTTCATAAAGCAGAGCGAGCAGGTCTCCGTATGCATGTCTCTCCCTCTCTGTCTCTCTCTCTCTCTCTCCCTCTCTGTCCGGACAGAAAGGGAGAGAGAGAGAGAGAGAGAGAGAGACAGAGAGGGAGAGACATGCATACGGAGACCTGCTCACTCTGCTTTATGAAAAATAACAAGACCATTATCTATGGCATATTTATTTGAGATAAACAAATGGGTTGAGCGATGCGTTAGGTTATAAAACTAGAGATGTAGATAAACGATTATTTGCATCAAGTGACTGCTGTGTTACAGTTTGCCGTGATATTGATCATAACATCGAGGGGAATTTTAATATTTAGGGCGGGGGGGCAGCCACAATAAAATAACCCTTATTCCCGAATAAATATTTCCGGCCTTCGCCAGATATATTTTTCCTCCCTATTTAATCGTGATCCGACATTCACAGTATGTCGGTTTGATGGAACGTTCATTACTTTGTTTATTACTGTTGATATCTTTTTGGAATGCAACGACCCTCGCTAGCGGTAAGTAGTTGTCAGGAACCGACCGACACAAGTAAAAAACCAATCAGAACTCGTTATTTAGGTCACGTGACTGGTTATCAGCCAATCAGGGACCAGTATTGATTCGGTCGATTCCTGGTAGTTGTTGAAAAAAGTCATTACAATAACAGTCATTGTAATAGTCGAACACTTATTTACCGGTCTCCAATATACCGGGCACCCCGATTTACCGGACAAACCCTCCTTCCCTCAAGCATTCCGGTAAATCGAGGTCCAACTGTATATATTCAACCCTTTTCAGCAATCTCCAGATCCTGGCAAGCAGTTGTCCCTGACACCCACATCACCTGGGATTTAGAAGCAACACCCCTATTCATCAAGACAAACTCCACAGTGGGGAGTCTAGATCTAGTTAGGGTGTTCACCTTTGATGATGAGGGTGAAAAATTATCAGGAATCACCCTAAATTTCACCTCTCCTAAAATCCAGTGCCGGATTGGACACTGTTATAACACCAACCAGAAATGGACCGAACTTCCTGCACCTACTGCCCAAGATAAGGTCTGGCGGTTTGCCAAGAATTCCAGCTTCCTAACAATAACGTGCAATGACGTGGAGATGCTGGTGCGTTCATTTTCTGGCGGCACGGAGGAAGCAGATTGTTCTAAATGGGAAGAGGATGTTGTGGGAGGGATCATGTTCGCTGGTCCAACGGAGAGTCACTCAGCGAAAGATGGATACATCGATACGGCATCCGATTTCTATAGCAACGCATTGCCGGTGTTTGGTAAGTTGTATGTTACATCACTCATTGACACAAAAATGTTCCGTGCAACCATTCAAAGTCGGTGCCGGGTGCGGCCTGTCGCTTTAGTAAAAACTTTGGTTTAGGGATCTTCTTCTTCCTTTTCCTCTTCTTCTTCTATGAGGCTGTCCCCGCAAGACTAACTAAGATATATCTATTCACAATGTGGCATTGAGAAACTACTTACCCTATGCAAGTCACTTTGTATAAGCGGGCACTTACCCTATGCAAGTCACTTTGTATAAGCGGACACTTACCCTATGCAAATCACTTTGTATATAAATGGGCACTTACCCTATGCAAATCACTTTGTATATAAATGGGCACTTACCCTATGTAGTTTGCACACATCCATGGTGCTGAAATACTTTACAAAGTCCCCGAACTCCATCCAAAACACTGCCTCAGGAGAATCTTCAAAAACCATCAACTCAGTTCTAAGTTCCTCCGTCCATAGTGGACAGCGGTTGCTATAGCGACCAACCCAGGTGTCTCGCGCCCAGGGATTTCGGAGTTGCACCAACCTCACACTTTCGTTACTATGGGGAAGGAGTTGTTAGAGATGCTGACCCGTTACTATGGGGAGTTTCACAAACATGTCTTGAAAAATTTGTCTGTATGTAGGATTGTGATATTAGGATTGTGATTTAGGCTTTCAAGATTCAGATTAAGGTTTATGATTTAGCTGCATGATTGGGATGGAGGATTATTATCATAATACCTGTACAAGTTTAACAGAGAGTAAGCGTGTCGTGTAGTAAGTCCTAATTCAGCTGCGTTATCTGCCATACAGCATACCCCCACTGGATATCCCGCTTCCTTATTACTTAGCATCATTCCTGCAGAGGAATCGAGGGGGAGTTTAACAGCATCAGGTAAAAAAAGATGGTCAAACTTTTTGATTAGGTGAATAAATATCCAAATTTCACGTATGTATATTGTATAGCCAATAGCGGGGGGGTCGTCACCTTTTTTTTGCCCACATTTGCCCACATTTGCCCACATGGGCAAACTGAAATCTCAAAAAACAGGTATAATGTGGGCAAAGTGGGCAAAAAGTGGGCAAAAATATTATAAGCATCAAAACTTTACCAGAAAACCCTCTGTGACAAATGTTTTTCACCTCCAATGTCTTCCAAGAGGTCCCCTCTATCGATTCCAACCGATAATTAATGTACTTTCTTATGACTTAGGGTTGATAAGGCTCCATGTCCGACTGGACAAAAGTGGGCAAAAAATTTTGGCAAAATTAGGCAAAGGCCAGTGATTTTTCGTCATTTTGGGGCTATTTAGGGAACTGATACATAACAAAGGTTTTCCACTTGCATTGTACTCCAATGGGGTCCCAGGAAAACCAGAAAAATTTTCCACTCCAACCATGTGAGAAACGTGCCTAAAATGACCAATTTTCCTAATTTTGCCAACATATTTTGCCCATTTTCCCCAGTTGGATATGGAGCCTTATCAACCCTGAGCAAATAAATTATCGGTTGGAATCGATAGGGGGGACCTCTAGGAGGACATTGGTGGTGAAAAACCTTTGTCACAGACGATTACCTGGTTGATAGCATATATTTTTTATGGGATTTAAATTTTTTGCCTACTTTTGCCTACTTTTGCCCACTTTTGCCCATGTGGGCAAATTCAAAATTTAAGAATAATGTGGGCAGTGGGCAAAAAAAAAGGTGACGTACCCCCCCCCAATAGCCATGTGTCAAAATCATGAAATGATGTGTCAGTAAGTTGAGAATTACCCCAAAATAAATCCACGTCTTCTGAGTAGTCGGCCATCTTCAGACATTCGATTGGAGCTCCTGTTAAGAGCTGTAAACCCTCACTGCAGTGGCCGGCACGAAGGCTATGATAGCTCCCAAATAACTTTGCGACCGCTTTCTCTATCAATTGGACCCACCTAAAAGGAGTGAGTAATGATTCATATGAGACCTGTGGAGAGATATATAGTACATAACGTTCTGCACGCAGTGCAAGCGCGCCATATACGCTCTGCACTGCAGAGCGTATATGGAGGTGAAATGCACGACAGCGAAGCTGGAGTGCATTTCACACCTATATTGCACGAGTGAAACGAGTGCGATATAGGGGCGCTTGCACAAGCCGTGCAGAACGTTATTGAGTATATATTCCGCGAGAAAACACATGACAAGCAAAACAATAATAATATTGGGTGATTACACACAGAGAGATGTGACAAAACAAAGCACAAACTAAGCAAAACACACTCAAAAATACTAACAGACACTACTGCAACTCTTACACACAAGGGAAACAAGTCTTGGCACGTTTTAACAATGGAATGAAGAGAGAGATACAAGAGAGAGAGGGAGATTGGAATTCTTGGAAATAGTGAACAACAAAACATGATAAGGGGATAATTAGTGGGAGAAAGAGGGAGAGTGAGTGTAAAATGTGTTGTGTGGTACCTTGTCAGTCATATTCTGTGTGTTTGTGTGTGAATAAGGTGTAAAAACACTGTGGGGACACTGTTCTTACTTATATCCCGCTACCCCTATATCTGCACGCTCCCGCGGAAGCAGAGTGCATATTTCACCGTGCAAATGGTCGCGCGGAGCGGGAGTGATATGTGCACTCGCGGTATATATATTTCGTAGTTTTGCTAGTGCTACTACCACCCTATAAACTAATGTTTTATGTTGGTATCGAAGACACCTCACACTCTGTTTAGCGGCCTTCGTTTGGCGTGCTTCGCACGCCGCGCCGGCAAGGGAGGGGTAACTTCGTTACCAATGTTTTATGGGGGTTTTATTGTCAAAACTAAATCGAAAGTCTGGCGTGTGAAATAGTTACCACCGCGGTTCTAGTAACTCCCTAGTTACCGCCTAGTTACGGTCTAGTATAGTGACTCCCTAGTAACCACCAGGTAACTCCGTAGTTACCGCCTAGTAACTCCCTAGTGACTTACAATTGTTTCCGGTCGCTCTGTGCGAATATCATTCTTCTGGTGGAGGCCGAACAGGGGAAGTAGTCGTCCACAATAACATTACTCCACATCCCGTCCTTACACAACCTCACTTGGTACACACCTGTTAAATGATTTTATTGTTAATTATCGTTCATCACCATTAATTATCGTTAATTATTGTTAATCATCGTTAGTGGGATAAGATAAAACCTAAAATGCATTTACCTTCCGTACAAACGGACTTGTTGAGGAAAACTCGCTCGATTAGATCGGGTCGATCTGCCAACACAGAGAGTGAGGAAAGGAGCCAGCAGTCCCCGAGAGCCCCTAAAACAGGTTAGTTTCACGTTATTTAGTGTTCGTTATTAGGTACACGATAGTTTCACGTTATTTAGTGTTCGTTAGGTACACGATGGTTTCACGTTAGTGTCCCTACTTCCTCTATTATGTTCCTGTGACGCCCTAACAAACTAATAAGAGTTTCAGTATCATTACTGTTCCATCGATATTGAACACTGATTCTCTAGACGAAGTCCAACTGATATAATACCTTGGATGATATCGGTCGGTAGGGGTGTTCTGAAGAGAGTCCATTTAGTTCCACTGTTATCGATTTCGTGGGGTCGTAACCAGACCTATAAGTTGGGGTTAATGAATGAGACACCGAGAAATATCGGCTCAAGCCCCTCCCCCTTATAGTTATACTCTCAACGCCCCCTCCAGCTCTCCAAAGCCCCTTGTACTTACCAACCCCACCCCCCTTTAAACACTCACCAAATCCCCATGGATCGGCCGGGCCTTCTCCATTATCTGCACTTCCTTTCGTGCTGACGTCCTCTCTCCCCATATATTGACTGGCCCCATGGCCGAAAAAGTTTCCCCAAAATTTAATCTAACTATGTAAGGAAAAGGGTTTTTTGAGGAAAAATTTAATTAAAGGGTATTCATCATACTGTTACTAGTCATTTACAAGTATGTACAATATGTACAAGCCATACCTGAAAAAAAAATAATAAATATATCCTAAACAAAAAACTTATAGATCTTATCCCCAGCCTTACCCGTTACCAGCCTGACTCACTGTGGTACCATGGTTACCATGGTACGTCAAACCAGGTTAAGTGATACGTTACCTTGACGGTCATTCCCCCATTGAGGGTGTTCCGGTGGTGAAAAGGGTGTTTTGTTGGTTTCATCGGGGGTTTTTTGGGGCGTTTCCCCTGGATGGAGGTCCCCGGAGGAAGGGTTAGGAAAAGAGTTGATAAACTTTTCTAGCATGACAGAGAGATCAAGTAAACAGAGAAAATACAGACAACAACTCCCTCTTTCTCTCACTCTGTTTCTCTCTCTCTCCTCTTCTTACGCTTTTCCTTCCTGACCAAAATTTCGATTATAACATGCGAGATTATGACTAAAATACATTAAAAAAAACAAACTGCTCCCAAACCGAAACATTTTATTCAATAAATTTTATTGAACCCACACACAAACACCCCCCAACCCCACCAAACCAACACACAACCAAAAGCAACAAACAAACCTTCAAAACCCCCCAAACCAACACAAGAACCCAAATCATATTAACCACCCAAACACTTATTTCCCAACGGGGAACCCCCCCACCTCCCCCCCGGTTACCAATTACTTGGGCCCCACACGAGACAACCTTTTTCCCCTAAACGCTATCGGTTTTTGGGGCCATAAAACACGGCCCTTATTTCCCAGAAAATCTTTAAAAGACAAACTGCTACCCCTTTTTTTTTTGATTTTTTTTTCCCTATGGAAAAGGAGTGGGGTTTTTCTAACAAAAGCCGGCCCCAAACAAAAAAATGGTGTTAACGGGGTAGGGGTTTTATCTTTGTTTTTAAATTTTTTGTTTTTTTGCATTTTTAAAAAAAGGTTCGTTGAAGTTTTTTTAAATTTTATTTTGTTTTTTTCTTTTCTACCCACCCCAAAAACCCCCCAAAGGAAAAATTCTCTTTTTAACCACCCCTTTCCCCGGGCCCAAAAAGGGCCCCCAAACCAAAAAAAAAAAAGGGGGCCCCCAAAGGAAAAAAACCGTTAGAATAAAGGGCCCCCCCCAAAACAAAAAACCCCAACTCCAAAAAAATTTTTAAAAAAATTTCCGTTTAAAACAATCCCCAAACGACCCAAAAATGATGTTTTAATAAAATGAAAAAGGGGGACAGGCCAAGACCCTACCCGGGGGGAGAGGGCTCGCTTTAATCCCAAAAAAAAAAAAAAAAAAAAAACCAAACGAAACTAAACCAAAAACACAACAGTAACTTTCACCAAACCAAACCAAACCAAACCAAACCAAACCAAACCAAACCCATTAATTACACCAACCTGGGTAGTAGAACACTTAGAACACTGGGCCCGTGTAACCACATTCCTATGCCCACAGCCCCCACAAACCCACTCCACACCGGCGTGAGGGGGCCTGATTGGGGCCAGGGGACGGAGCTGGCAGTTCTTTTTTCCTAGGTAGTCTTCCTGAGGGGAGAGAGGGAGATCATATCAGAATTATCTATGTATTATGAAATCGATACTGGACTATGAGACTAGCATATTGTGTATGTAATATGTATTGGTGATGCCAGTAAACAATTTACCAGGAACCGACCGAATCAGGAAATACTGGTCCCTGATTGGCTGATAACCAGTCACGTGAGCTAAATAACAAGTTCTGATTGGTTGTTGATTTGTTTCGGTCGGTTTCTGCAATTTACCTTGGGTTTGTGTTCTCGTTGCTGTAACAGGTTGTGGGGAAAGTGGGATAGGTTGTTTCTCCTTTCTGCCTTACACGATCCACATACCTACAACATGAATGAGTGTCACTTCTCTTTTCTCTCTCTCTCTCTCTCTCTCTCTCTCTCTCTCTCTCTCTCTCTCTCTCTCTCTCTCTCTCTCTCTCTCTCTCTCTCTCTCTCTCTCTCTCTCTCTCTCTCTCTCTCTCTCTCTCTCTCTCTCTCTCTCTCTGGATAAAATAATACTGTTTCCGTTCAATAAACACTTTTGATTTGAGCAAGTTAAGGTCGAGGTTGGATAATATCTAGGCTCACGTATCATGCCCACAGGAGGGGTGGGATGGGGTAAGATAGGGACGGGGGGGGGGGGGGGGGAATTTACCTTGTTCCGTAGTGGATTCTCCAACATGCACCGATGGCAAGCCCAGGTAGTTGAACAGCTCAGAAGGGAAGACTGACTGCCATTCGAAGAGGACAGGGAGTTTTCCGAGTCCGATCTGATCAGAGAGAATGAAGTAATTTTTTGTTATGTTCTAACCCTCCCTTTACATTTGTGCGCCAGGCAAGTAATTTTATAACTTCGGGTAATATACATATAAAATTGTCCATTTTTTATGCGATTGTACACACCCACGCCGGGAACATCGTGTCCCAATTATGTACCTTGTATGGTAATTGCCACCTCCCCCTGTAACCCGTGGTGCCCCTTTTGTTCTCTTCTGCTTTCCCTCTCCTCCCTTGTTCGTTACCCTGCTCCTAGCACACGCTGAACATACCTGAAACATACATCAGCCACTATAATAGTCCACCCATTTCAGGAAATTGTGATGTTATTTGTTGAGTAAGGGTCCAGTTAGAGATTTTGCGACCGAAGTTAGTTACAATGGTGCAGGCCCCTGCTGACACTGCCGCGCGCGCCACTCTAGATGCAAATCACATCGAAAACCCTGCTAGTCAACAAAGATTTCGCGCGCACAGGGACTCTCCCAGCTTGCGCCAGTTGCAGATTGGAGGCTGGCGCCAGAAACTGGCGCCAGCCTCCAATCTGCAACTGGAGCGTAAGGGGTACTTACTCAACAATATGTTATTGGGTTTCCTAAAAGTGTTTTTCAATACGGATGGGGCCCATAGATCCAAAAAGTACGTTTCAATACGAATCCACAACTGCACAAATTGATAACACAAAAATATTACTTACATTTGTGGATGATTCATTATCATATGTGCAGTGGGTACACCGCCACACCAGCGATTGCTGTTGAGCTGCAGTAGTCGAGGTGGTGGTGGTGGACCGTTGAGCTGCAGTAGTCGAGGTGATGTTGTTGGACCGTGGAGAGCTGCTGGTCATGGTACCAGCAGTTCATAGCATCAACACCAACTAGCTATTCGACATGTGCTAGAAGAAGATAGGGGTGGGATACAAGCTGATTAGCTATAGGATACAAGATAGGGGTGGGATGTTCTAACCCTCCTTTATATTTGTGCGGAGGGAGAGGGTCGAACATGGCAAGGGGTGTGGGAAACAAGGGGTCTGTTAACAGTATTTCATACATAAATTAACCGTCCTCCACCGCGAAGGAACGAAAAACTAAAAGTTAGATATTTCAACACACGCACATAATATCTGAAATATAACAACGCCACACACAAACATTAAATATATATGTAATAATATCAGCTAAATAAAATACAAGTAGAGAGAGTTTATTCCATCTTTTTGCTCCCCACTCCCAGCTTTTCCATCTCCATTTTCGCTTCCTTGATGTCCTGAAAACCGGATGATATATATGATTAGATTACAAGACTTTAGTCGTTCATTAAATCTAGCTCTGCTAGTTTCGGTAAATCTTTTTTTAGAGAGAGGTTCGAGCATGGCATGTCTAAAGTTAGCTACAAAGTTAATTCTCAATGTTTGAGCGGTAAGGATCTGAAAAAGCGCCGAAAAACTCACGTTGGCCAACTCCTCTGACGCGTCCACAGCAGTAACCAACCTCGATACTCGTAGTAGTATAGTCATCAATGAGAAAAACTGAGAGAGATGTCACAGCTTGAGTAAAAGATGGGTGTAAACTGTACTAAACAATTTATTTGACCTTCAACCACTCTTCTTAGGAATTTTCTCACGCGTTGTTAATCTCTCTGTCTTACTCTCACACTCTCACAGTCTGAAACGTATCGCCCATCGATCTCTCCTTCCGAAACGGCAGACCCATTTTATCACGGCACGATGTAACTTAATGATTACGGGAGAACGGCTTGAAATATCTCTTAGAGTCTCCGGATGGTTACTCAGGGGACCTAGAGCTAACTTTTGACACCCATGGTTTTACCCCAAGTTGAAAAAATTTAGTCAGGTTTTTGTTATGATCAGCAACATTTCAACTGCTGATTACACCAAGATGAAAACAGTTTGTGAAAAAGTAACACCTGTTTAGAGGTCGTGTCGAGGCTCCAAACAGATGTGACAAAAACTGGAACAATTGGGAGAGGTCGATGTAGTTATCGACTCTACTAGTAGAGTCGATAACTACATCGACCTCTAAACAGGTGTTACTTTTTCACAAACTGTTTTCATCTTGGTGTAATCAGCAGTTGAAATGTTGCTGATCATAACAAAAACCTGACTAAATTTTTTCAACTTGGGGTAAAACCATGGGTGTCAAAAGTTAGCTCTAGGTCCCCTGAGTAACCATCCGGAGACTCTAAGAGATATTTCAAGCCGTTCTCCCGTAATCATTAATCCCGGTGGAGAAAAAAATACAATGCGGACGTACGTGAGCGCTGGCAGGCTGTTTACATGTTATTGTATGTCTCTCACTCTCTCTGGAAAAACCGCACGTGCGGTTGCGCCGCGCGAGATAACTCTTTCTCAAGGGGGAGAAAAGAGAGAGACGCACATTAACGTTATACATTAAAGTTGAGGTTGTAGGCAATTGCACGTACGTCCATACTCAAATATGTGCTCTACCGGGATTAATGATTACAGGAGAACGGCTTCAAATATCTCTTAGAGTCTCCGGATGGTTACTCAGGGGACCTAGAGCTAACTTTTGACACCCATGGTTTTACCCCAAGTTGAAAAAATTTAGTCAGGTTTTTGTTATGATCAGCAACATTTCAACTGCTGATTACACCAAGATGAAAACAGTTTGTGAAAAAGTGACACCTGTTTAGAGGTCGTGTCGAGGCTCCAAACTGATGAGACAAAAACTGGAACAATTGGGAGAGGTCGATGTAGTTATCGACTCTACTAACTCAGCAGGGGGTCATACAACTTGTATTACAAGCTTTCTCACGGAGATGAGTAATTCAACTAAGTGCGCGCGGAGGTTCTCCCTATCATGTCATCGCGCGTCACGTCAAGCACTCACCGCGAATAGGAGAATGGCCAGAGCAGGGAGCTGAAAAAACAACAGGAGGTTAGAATGGTGAATTGATTTAAATCAGAGCAGGAAATATAGCTTTCCTATCTAGCAATCAAAAAGCGGCACAAGAGAATACAGTGGTATTCCAAAGTTGAAACTCTAAAAAACCCAACGGCAAACTATCTGCATTCTGCTCAAATTTGAGCTCAGATCCAATTTGAGCTCAGATCCAATTTAATTAACAACTTTAAAGTTGTCAATTAAATTGGACCTGAGCCTGTTAAAACAATAAGAGAACACGATAGTTAAAGAATATCAGTTGTATACTCTTACCGGGTAAATCCATTGTCTCTTGAAGGCAGGGTCGTAGGGACCGTATACCGCTGAAACCCAAAGCGCCATAGCCGCAGAGAGAACAGCCAACCAACAAAACAACTTTGATACCATGGCTACAGTGAGAAGGAGAGAGAGATAAAGAGGAATGTAGATATTTAGAGAGAGTTGGATGGGGGGGGGGGGGGGGGGGGGCTGAGGTAAGATTTGTTGCAAATATATAACGACTTCATTGCCAGAAAAAGATAGCAGTTGTCCAACAAAGGAAAACATTAAGAAAAAGATAATAAATACGATAACAAATACGAATTCGATATAAAAATGTACCATTAACAAATATTTGTACCGTGTTGTCATAACAGTTAAATAATTGCAATTGCCCCCCAATTGCCCATATAATCGCTAAATGTTGAAGCGACAAGTTCAAAAAAACAAATCTCAAGAACTACATATTGTAGTTTACTAGTTAAGTGGTACTCGCAACTAAAGTTTCATCACATGAAAAAAATAAATAAAAACGGTGAAAAAAACGGTGAAAAAAATAGGTGAAGTAAATCATAGAATGGTAGTTGTGGATAAAACAGACGGGACAACAATAATTTCAACGGTTGGGTCAGCAGCAGGAAGGTCTGGGTTTGTGATTGTAGTTGTTGGTTCAGAATAAAAGACTCCTTCCACCGGGCCCTGAGTGGGAGATAAAGTGGTAAAATTAGCCTACCGTCGGAACCCGATTTACCGGGATGCTTGGGAGAAAGAGTTTTGCCCGGTAAATCCGACTGCAACTCCAAAACTGGATTCAATTGGTCCAAAGCCAGCTCTAGTTATTTCAGTTATAATGCGTGATTGGGCAGCTGGACAAGATAATCCCCCCTTACCTTGAGACAACTGGCTGGAAACTTGCCAAACACCCCCGCCAGGAGAATACCGACCAGAAAAACTGGGAGAAGGCCATACCAAATCCACCACCAGGAAAAGGGGGATGAGGTTGAGGTAGTTGTTGTGGCAGCAGCGGTGGTCTGACGAGGGGGAGTGGTTATCGAGCATACTGCTGTCAAAGTCCTGTCGCACAGATAAACCTCTAACTCGCCTGGAGGGGTAACAATTTGTATTAATACTTTTTGGGTTGGATAAATAAACAAAACAAAATTGGGAAAGTTATTCATTTATTGATATAAACCCCCTCTCTTTCTATCGATCCCCATTATGAGAGATTCATCTCCTCACCTTCTTGTCTGTAGACTTCCTGGCATCGATCATCATTTCTCGTTTGACAAAACTCCCTAACATAAGAAACATCTTGTCTTTTCAACTCCAACCAACTCGAATCATCGAACCATTCAAATATCACATACTCTACTGTATCACCCAGTCTAAACTCAACCGAGATACGACTCACGGTATCTGGTTCAATGTTGGTGTCACCTTGTCCATCGATAGTACAGTTGGTGCTTTCGGGTGTCAAAATCACCATGGTGACAGTTTTTGTTTCCATGGCAACGGTAATTTCGTTTCTAGCGGTGGCCACGTTCCGTATGAAAATGTCTCCGAAATTTGAATTGTTTCGAATGTTTTTCACCGTTCCGTTGGTAGAACAACAGTCTGATCCGGTAGGGGAGTAACAGAGATGACGTCACGAATAACACGGCAATGGTGTTCCAAGTGTGGTGGGAGTTCGGAGCAGAGTTTGTATCTCCACCACCTAGCAACAAAATGCGAGTCCATAGCAACGACCCAATCACCAGGGTGCAGATTCTGGTTATTTCCCGTGTTGCAGGTGTAGTTAATTATGTTGGGCGTTAAAACAAATGGTATATGGTAGACGGATTCGAAGGTTATATTAAAACAAACTATCGCCCGAAATTGCTCGGGATTGTGGACAAAAACATCAGATCCGGGTACTTGTAGAGAGTTAGTTTTATGAAGGAGTAGAACGAAGAACAAGAAAGTCATGATTGTACCATTCCATTTTGTAGAGCAGCTATAATTGGAAATATGGATTGGTTAAAAAGGTAAGTCTGGTAAACACGATATATATAACCATGAATTATCACACTCAGATTGATTCTGTTTACAGAAAAGTATTGCAAGGCTCTATATTTACAAATTTGAAACATTGTGTTATAAAACTACAAATAAATGAACCTACCCACTATTACATAGAAACAAACTAAAACGATAACTCGTTCGAAGAGTTACAACTGTTGCCCTATAGTTGCCATGGTAACCCATGTGGTTGCCATGGTAACCCCCTGTGGTTGCCATGGTTACTACGAGAACTCCAAATCCTCGCCATAGTAACTCTTGATAAGGAGGCTACCTCTGCAACAGTTCACAATCTCCACCAACTCATCGTCATCCATGTGGTTACAATACTGCATGCTCACAAACCTACAGGGACGTATCATATATACGTGATATAGCTGGTGATAATGTCATCAACAATCGATCATGATGGGGCTTGTGATGGCAGGCCCTTTCTGGGATATCAAACTGTACGATTTCATAATACCGGCCCATCTTGACACTAAAATTCAAAACTTACCGTAAATCAGGAAGAAACTGTGCACTTCTTACTATAGAACCGTCCTGCAAAAAGGGATGGTTTTGAAATGTGTACAAACAAAGACTTCCTTGAGTGTCTTTGTACAACAAACGGAAATTTGATCACTCGGTACACAAAAGGCATACTCAACAATGGGTTTACGCTAGTTTGTTTGACCATATATTATTGCTCATTAATGTACACCTTATTTAAAGTTCTCAACTAGGGTTAATTGAAACATGACCTCCCCACTAACCGGTAATGTAACCATCATCTTTCTAAAGCACTTCGTTGTGATTTGCTTGTGCCCGTCAATATTCAGCTTCTTCAGCCGTGGGCAGTGGGCCAAGAGTAGAGAAAGGTGGGGGTCTTTAACTCCAAACATCCAACTCATGTCTAGATTTTCAAGGAGCGGTAGAGAAACTGCAAATGTGTTCCAAGCTGCTTCTGAACAGGGGGAGGGGGTTCAAGTGTTGATATAACAATGGTTTGCTGAACAATGGATTACATAGGTGCATGTTGCATAAGTTGAAGAGATAGCGAGAGAAATTATACTACTTTCGGGGACTCAAATGACCTTAGAACTAGAATTAATATGATAAGAAGAAGATGATCTAGAAAAATAATATTTTGCAGAAGACGAAGAAAGATCGAGGTATCATGAGAGCGTGGATAATATTTCTCAGTGCAGTAGCACAGAGTGAACCTATACAACGTGGTAAAACACCGTGTAGAGAGATACCATCGTATCCATTCACACCTACACGTTTTTAAAAACATATTTTTACCTGTTATCTCAGCGATTTGCGATAGATCGAGCACCCGCAGTTTGCTACATTTAGCAATAGCATTCAATGTTTTGGTACCGTACGCACATTGGCGAACTGTAGGGAGAGAGACAGAGTGAGAGGGAGAGAGAGGGGGAGATTACTTAGTTTTAGAGGAGAAATTCCACTTGGTTTTAGAGGAGCAATCTTGGTTTTAGAGCAGGTAATCTGCGACCAGGAATTGAATAATTTTTCTCTGTATACAAGTATTACCAAGCAGTGTTTGTAGCGAGGCCGAGTGTGCGGTAACCACGGCAGCGATCCCAGAATCCGTAATGTTGTCGCACCAATTTAAATTCAGCTCAACCAACTGAAAAGGAAAGGGGGAAATTGTCTCAATGACTGAAACAGAAAGGGGGAGGTTGTCTCTCAGTGACTGAAACAGAAAGGGGGAAGTTGTCTCAATGACTGAAATAAAAAGAGGGAAGTTGCCTCTCCGAAGTCAGACTACTACAAACCTTGCCCCGAAGTGCGAGCAGCCGAAGGGAAATATCTGTAATATAGGATTCAGCCACGCAAACTCGAGTTAAGTTGGAGTTAACACATCGCAATATGTCTACGTCGTATATCCACGTCCCCATTGTATTTAGCTCTCTGTAGATTTAATACATTGGTTAAATGGCGTCGGGGACTTTGGAAGTCTAACAAGCACACTATTTTAGAACTAGTCGAACTAGCACCCTTATATGGAGAAATTTGTGGAGGAATTTGGTTACGTTTTTATGATTTCAGGTCTGTAGATGGCCCTAAATTTGTGCTTTAGAGATAGTATGGTTTCTCTTTATAATGACCTAGTTAGTCCTTTTAGATTTCTCCCTAGCACATTATAACTTCTGGCAGGTCGGTAGAACTTCGACAGAATTTAGGGTAGGTCTGAATTTAGGGTAGGTCTGAATTTAGGGTAGGTCTGAATTTAGGGTAGGTCTGAATTTAGGGTAGGTCTGAATTTAGGGTAGGTCTGAATTTAGGGTAGGTCTGAATTTAGGGTAGGTCTAAATTTAGGGTAGGTCCGTAACGTATCGTTTATCAAAGCATTGCAATTCGACATTAGGTTCTGATTAGGTCGCTGAACCGCGTTCCGTATCTCGTATCAACTCATTGAAATTCGAGGTTAGACACAAATTAGGTCCCTGAACCACGTCTCGTATCTCGTATCAACTCATTGCAATTCGATCTTAGTCACCGATTAGGTCGCTGAACCGCGTCCCGTATCTCGTATCAACTCATTGAAATTCGAGGTTAGACACAAATTAGGTCCCTGAACCACGTCTCGTATCTCGTATCAACTCATTGCAATTCGATCTTAGTCACCGATTAGGTCGCTGAACCTAATGGGTGACTAAGATCGAATTGAAATGAGTTGATACGAGATACGGGACGCGGTTCAGGGACCTAATTTGTGTCTAACCTCGAATTCCAATGAGTTGATACGAGATACGGGACGTGGTTCAGTGACCTAATCGGTGACTAAGATCGAATTGAAATGAGTTGATACGAGATACGGGACGCGGTTCAGCGACCTAATCGGTGACTAAGATCGAATTGCAATGAGTTGATACGAGATACGAGACGTGGTTCAGGGACTTAATTTGTGTCTAACCTCGAATTCCAATGAGTTGATACGAGATACGGGACGTGGTTCAGCGACCTAATCGGTGACTAAGATCGAATTGAAATGAGTTGATACGAGATACGGGACGCGGTTCAGGGACCTAATTTGTGTCTAACCTCGAATTTCAATGAGTTGATACGAGATACGGGACGTGGTTCAGCGACCTAATCGGTGACTAAGATCGAATTGAATTGAGTTGATACGAGATACGGGACGCGGTTCAGCGACCTAATCAGAACCTAATGTCGAATTGCAATGCTTTGATAAACGATACGTTACGGACCTACCCTAAATTCAGACCTACTCTAAATTCAGACCTACCCTAAATTCACCTACCCTAAATTCAGACCTACCCTAAATTCAGACCTACCCTAAATTCAGACCTACCCTAAATTCTGTCGAAGTTCTACCGACCTGCCTAACTTCTAGTACTTGATCTTGTGTAGTCGAGAAACCATACCTATAGACAGGTAAATAATTAACATTTCATTTTTAAATGTCTTCCTAACTTCCTCTGACTTATTCTAGCTCTATATAGCCTTAGACTGACTGGCGGTTAAGCGGTTCAATATAACATAGGAAAGACCAAGTGAATCAGTCGGTATATTTCGAAACTATCATTGCAAAATAACGAATTGGAGCCACTTGGTATTCCAAGGATTAAATGAGCTGGGGGGACTCACGTGAGATTGTGGCGTGAGAAGTAGACTAACGGTGACTGCAAACCAGTTGCCTGTTCCAGAGTTAACGATTCAAGATCAGGACAAGCCTTAGCAATGAACTCAACCTGAAAATAATTTAACATTTTCAATCCGACCTTCAAATTCAAAAGATGCACATTTTGTGTCTCTTTCTCTCAATACTAAGTTAAAATGAATTAATAATCAATCTAAAGTACCAAAATTACTTTTTTTTCCCTTGATTTGATCAATCTAAAAAGTTGCCTCTTACCGTGTCATTATCAAGGCAGGGCCAAGAAAGGCTGATAGAACGTAACCCTTTGTTAACCGCTACAAACCCCTTCAGAAGGGTCCGAGCTAGAAACTCAGTCTGATACTTGGTATTACACAGGGCCAGTTCTTCGATCTGCAAGTATGGGATAATTAGGGGTGGTTTAGGTGTAATGTGTCCCTGTAACCATGTAGTAACCATGGTAACTAGAATTCGATTTTGCTCTCTCTCTCTCTTTTCTATAGAACAAATCGAGATTAATTTCCAGTTAACTAGGTAACCCATTCAACTACCCTAAAACTACCCAAAACTGTCATGCCCAAGCTGTAACCAGCTGGTAACAGTTAACTCTATCCTTTTCTCTTTACCTTTGGTCGGATTAAAAAGGGGCTGATTTATACAATGCACTTTTATTTTTCTTTCTATTTAGAATCAATAATAATAATAATTACCTTTGGGGTATAAGCGTAGGGACAACAAGAAGGACAGTGGGTGTATTTCCCGTGTTGCAGCAACAGTGAGACCTCAGATTTTAACAAAGTCACTAATTCTGGGGTGTCTTCCTCGGTCCCCCGGGTTTCAAGTTGGGGACTTGGAGGTCGGACAGGGGCAGGCATCGCCTCGTTCTGGAAAATATCTTCTCCATCAACAATTCGATCAGGAACAATATCTTGTTCCACCTCAACAAGTCGATCGGGAACTAAATCTTGTTCCCCTAGTTCGACAAGTCTGTCAGGACCAGCATCTTCTTCAATCTGAACGATTCCGGCTTGATCATCCTCGACAACATTATCCTCCACAAGTTGAATGTCAGCCACATCCTCAGTTAAAGGTCCCACATCATGTTGAATGTCAGCCATATCCTGAGCTAGAGGTCCCACATTATGTTCAGTTAAAGGTCCCACATTATGTTCAGTCGGGGTGGTAGCGATGGGAGTCACATGATCCTCACTAATGTCTTCCTCCGCTGAATGATACTCCGTAGAAGTGGAACTGGTAGTTGAATCCAAGGATTTGTCCTGTGTTAGATGAGAGCTGGTGGATTGGGAGCCGGTTACAAAAGATTCAGCTGTAATCGTTGTATCTGCTGTTGTTCCTGACCCACTTTGATTCATCTCAGCATCATTAGCACTAACCCCAGGTTCCTCTAAATCTTGAATCGTTGAAGATGCTTCTTGTGTTGGTTCTTCTGTCGCAGGAGATACAATATCAGAAACGCGGTCCTGGTCCACTTGTTCTTCTTGATTTTGGATTTGACCCAGGTCTTGCTCTTCATGCTCCTGCTCCTGACCTTGCTCCCGTTCCCGTTCCTGACCTTGCTCCCTTTCCCGTTCTTGACCTTGCTCCTGCTCCCGTTCCTGCTCCTGATCTTGCTCCTGTTCCTGTTGACTCATTTCCGCGATTAGATCATTTGAGAACTCACTCAAATGTCCGTGCATTTCCTTCATCCTATCCAGTTCATCCCTCTGTATTGCCTCCAACTGCAAAGAATGCCTGAGTTGTAGCCTCAATAACTCATTTCGTGCTAATCTCCACCATTACCCTCTCCAAGGCTGACTTGTATTCTAAGACCCTGCCCAACAGCGGGCCCGGTGATACATCCTCACCCCCTGTTGATATGTAGTCAATAGCAACCAAACTCTCTAACACACCCCTAACTCCATCAATATTAACTGAAATGGCTGAGGAGACGGTACGGAATGAACGGTGATGGTCGATATTGATGTCATCATAATCCTGATTTATAATGGCTCCCAGCTCGCGACACGACTTGGCACAATCACCCACCATTCCCTCTAGTAGGGTCCTGAGACGCAGTCTACAAATGTGAAGACAACTCTCCTTTTTATCGAAATCTTCCTCTGTAACAGGTATTTGGACAGTTGGTGGTACTACTGCTGTTGAGGATGAAGGCCCCGCCACTTCTTCTTCGCTTGTTGTATGTGATAGGAACGAGATTAGGAACCCACTCTGGCCCTCCAGCAGCTCACTCAGGTAGTGTAGGAGACGGGGCAGTGGGGGACAGGGTGATTCTTGCTCCTCCTGGTAAGCTTTACCTTTCCGTGTGGCCTGCCAGTGGGCATGACGGTGGGCGATGTCGATGTCGCAGCAGCAGGATAGCGGTTCTGGAACATCGAAGTCTTCGTCAAGGAACTTTTCTTTCCCTAGAGGATAGCAGGTTATTAGTTTATCAAAACCTTATGAATTTAACTACTCAAGTATAATATTATTATATGTTAGATATAACTAGAGTAAACACACACATACACACACATTGAGCTCAATTTAGCTATTCTCCAACCCCCTCTACTAAGATATAAATATGAAAGGTCGCCAGAATATTCATTGACAACATAATACGTGTACTCCCAGCTGTACTAGACATAATAGAGATGCGAGTTGTTACGCCTATCATTGTTTTTTAAATGTAATGGCAGCGATACTACGTCAGATATCACAAATTTCAATTTCAAGGTAAATCAATGAATTATTGATTCTCTCTATGATACAAGTAGAAAACAAATGAATAACTAATTAGATTAAGTACCTTGGAATATTCCTGTTAGGTACCACAGGGCAGTACAGTAAATATCCACACACTGGTTCAGAATTAACCGCCTCAAACTCGGTCCACAGAGCTCAACTAGTTTCCGAACAGCACGACTTGTAATTTTCATGCATCCAGTCAAATCCAGATCTAAAGATACGCGGAATTAGGAACAGTAATACGTATCTAGATTCTAGATTGAGAAATTAAAGGAGTATAGGACATCATTTCAGCCTGAGTAAATATTCAACTTTGTGGATTTAAAAGTTTAGGAAGCTGAGAAGTAACATTTGCCACAAACCTTCTAAGATGAGCCGTTTGTTTCCATAGCAACCACACTCGCCACACTGCACTCGGGTAGGTTGGACCATCACAAAGGCATCATCTGTTATCTGGCAGTGGGCCAGGTTGAGGGAAACCAACTGTGGACAACACTCCAGGATAACAGAACTAATATCAATATCGGTGATGGATCGGCAGCACGAGAAGGAGAGGTGGGTGATGGTCGGACATGTTGGTCGGAGGCAGGGAAAGAAACCAGGCCACAGTGATACACCCGATAGATGTATTTCTTGAAGGTTTAAACATCTGAAAACAAGGGATCAATATACCATTTCCCAAACAACAATGCAACGGAACACCATCAAGTTCGTCCCACACTTTATAGCCTCCCTTTTTAAAACAAATATCAAATCAGAATGCTCAATGCGTCGCTCGAAACCAGGAGTTTTGAGAAAATCACATAAATGTTTGTATGTTTGTTTTCGCTGTGATCTGCGGTTTGCTAAGAACTCTAAATAGTTCTTTTGTAAAGGTAATGGACCAATTAAAATGTGTTCTGTCGCCGTTGACCACGTACCTCGAGAACAAATCATACAGTTTCTTCTTTTCTTTCACCCGAACAGTGGGTTTTGGATATATAACTGTACCCAGCATTTCTTCGCCCCTATTATTGTATTACGTACCTCGAGAACAGCTCATACAGTTGAGGTGAGTGCCCTCCTTGGTGGGAAATGTTTGAAAGGGTAACCTCTGTTGCCCCATTGTGTATCAATACTTTGGCGGCTTCGCTGAGCTCACGAGGTTTACACCAAGTCTCACACAGCTGTACCAAAACCTGAAATTATGAGAATAGCTTATTATTTATTAACTCATATCACTGATCACATGGAAATGTGCTAAGAAATCAAGAGCACAAACTTATAATAATAATAATAATAATAATATCGAATATTTATATCCCGTATAATGCGTTAAATATGCTAGTTCACTACTCGTTTGAACTAGAACTAAAAGATATACTTAAAGAACATCGAGATTACTGTTAAAACTAACACCGCGTCTATAGCGGCCTTCTCAGAGCCAGAGAAATGCCATTTAAGCTATTTTGATAACAAGAAATAAAAATGAAGAAAGAAAGTTTAAGGGTACGCTAACCAAAAATTTTTTTCGAGTGCAGGGAAATCTCTCACCGTAGGGTTGCAGGCCATACCAAGGAGACCTCAAATATGCAATTTTAGCCCTTAAGTCGAATTCATATTTTTGCTACAGCTTTTTAAAAATGTCCTGAAAATACGTTTTTGGCATCTCAAAAATTTTTTTTCAAAGATAGGAGCATGAAAATTTGGGGATTTGAAGAGGACATGAAGGTGAATACCACAAAAAAATTTTTTGCAATCCGAGCTGATTTCCGGTCCTGAGATGGATTTCTTTTTTTCCACTTAACGCCCTATTTGGCAAAGTTCCGAAAACATGTGAAAGCTGTAAATTGGTGAAAAGTTGCGTCTAACGATTATCTAAGTGGCCATAAATTTTGGGCGTGTCCTTATTTGAGATAAGCTGTACGGAGTTTTTTTTGTGAAAGCCGTCATTCAGAAATAAATAAATTCCCTGTATCTCAAAAACGGCTGATCGTAGGACCTGAGACTATGCTTAAACGATTCAGAAGGTCCGATTTTGGGGGGGTCTTCTGAGAGACATTTTGCTCCTACTTCAACCGTTTTTGTCTGTAATTGCGAAAAACAATAACCCATCTTCGCCATCGTGGATTTTTTGTGATTTTGTTTTTGATGATTATTATAGGGACCCATATGGACCAAATAGTGAAGGAATTAGCTTGTTAAACATTTTTCCATAGTTTCGGTCCTTTCTTAGCTAAAATTCCCTAATTACAGGATATGGAGTTTAGCTTTTGCCCTTTTCATAGAATTTGTTTTTCGCAATTACAGCAAAAACGGTTGAAGTAGGAGCAAAATGTCTCTCAGAAGACCCCCCCAAAATCGGACCTTCTGAATGTTTAAGCATAGTCTCAGGTCTCTACGATCAGCCGTTTTTGAGATACAGGGAATTTATTTATTCTGAAATGACGGCTTTCAAAAAAAAATTCTGTACAGCTTATCTCAAATAAGGACGCCCAAAATTTATGGCCACTTAGATAATCGTTAGACGCAACTTTTCAACAATTTACAGCTTTCACATGTTTTCGGAACTTTGCCAATAGGGCGTTAAAGTGGAAAAAAAGAAATCCATCTCAGGACCGGAAATCAGCTCGGATTGCAAAAAAAATTTTTGTGGTTATTCACCTTCATGTCCTCTTCAAATCCCCAAATTTTCATGCTCCTATCTTTGAAAAAAAGTTTTTGAGATGCCAAAAACTTATTTTCAGTTCATTTTTCAAGCAGCTGTAGCAAAATATGAATTCGACTTGAGAGCTCAAATTGCATATTTGAGGTCTCCTTGGCATGGCCTACAACCCTACGGTGAGAGATTTCCCTGCACTCGAAAAAAAATTTTGGTTAGCGTACCCTTAATCAGTGGAAGTAGTATAAAAAACATATGTGATAGTATTAAAAAAAAATAAAGAAAGATAGATAAATGTAATATTGTTAATAAGTCAGAATTAAGATGGAGCTAAGTTTAAAGGAAGTGGAAGTGTGAGGGAAGTGGAAGTGGAAGTGTGAGGGAAGTGGAAAAAGTTGAAAATGGTGAGTAAGGTGGATGAAGTGGAAAGGCAGTTTCTAAGGTTAAAAATTAAAGCGAGTACAATCAAATAGATGACAACAGCTAGGTAGCTTGAGTCAGATTGAAATACAGAGCGTTGATTGGAACAACATATTAAGGATTAAAAAGAATAAATTAGTGATTATAAAAAGAATAAGTTAGAACTTAGAATAAGTTGTTAGGTTATAAATAATGAAGTGATGTGATGTGATCGTTATGTCTTGTCTTTAGCTTGTCTTGTCTTTATTAGCACATATATAGTCAGCTCAAGGCCCCTGAGTTAGAAGGTACTAAGGGCAGGAGGGATTAAGAATTGGTCTTAGTCGTACGTGGCTGAGTCACTGCTTTATTATCTGGATAGGCAACGGGGAAAAGATGGGACTTCAAACATTCTTAAAAGTTTCAAGGGATGTTGTTCTTAGATTCTTTGGTAGTTTGTTCCATATTTAGGGCCGCAAACGCTGAACGCCTTCGAGTGGTAGATATTTGGTGTCATGGCGTTTTTTAATAGGGTCTATGTCCTCATCGAGACGTACTTTTCTAGACTTTGGCTGTCTGCGTGTAATCATGTCCGAAAGATACTCAGGCACAAGTCCATGTAGACATTGTAGACCAAGAGGCAAATTTGAACTGAATTCTTGCTCAACTGGAAGGAAATGGAGTTTCTTCGATTTCAGTAACTCCTGTCTCCCCTTTGATCCATACACGAATCTAACTGCACTGTTCTGTACCTTTTGTAGACGTTGCAAATCTCGTTTGAGAGTCCTATGAGTAGTCCATTTCCAAAGTCAAGCCTTGAATGAAGAGTTGATGAACAAGTTGGTATTTAGCTGTATAGAGAGTCCCTTTCTGATCCTCCATAGGTTTGCAAGCTGGCTCCAGCAGGACTGGATAACCGTGATACATTGTGATGACATCGTGAGAGTCTGATCAAACCAAATAACCTAAATTTCGAGCATCTGTGGATGGTTCGGTAGAGGTGTTGTCACTTTTTGCAGGAAGATCGACGTTGGATTAGGCGTCTTATCTGATTTATTATTGATAATTACTAATTCAGTTTTGCCTGCATTAAGTTTTAGATAGTTAGTGTTCATCCACCATTTGATGTGCTCAAGGCAATTTTGAACATTCTCGAAAATGATCTTCTCGTTAGTTGGATCAAAACTGATATACAATTGTGTATCGTCGGCGTCACATATGCACTTGTAGCCCCATAGACACCTGCAATGTCTTGCTCTCTCGTGTATACATAATAAAGAGGATGGGACCCAGGATCGATCCCTGAGGGACCCTATCTCGATTCAATCGAAGGAGACCTCTCATCCCAATACTTACTGAAGATGTTCTGCCATTCAAATAGGATCGAAACCACTCCAATGCAGTATGTTTGATGCATAGTGGTTATACAACTTATCTAACAAGGTGGCATGCTTACAGTATCAAAAGCAGCACTTAAATCAAGCAACAGTAGAATGACTTTTGTTTTGCTGTCCAAGAGAAAAAGGATGTCATTGAAGATCTTTAGTGTCGTGTTTCACACGAGTGGTACTTTCGGTAGGCTGATTGCTTAGTGGGTAAGAGCTTATTTGCCTCTAAGTATTCGACCAGCTGTACAGATACACATTTTTCAACAACTTTTGAAATAAAGCTAAGATTGCTTATCGGCCTATAACTGTTTAGCTCCTCAGAATCCAGGTCCTTACCCTTAATGACGGTCGAATGATGGCTTCTTTGAAGACTGATGGAAATTACCCTTTGTGAGGCTGTCGTTGACAATCCGAGAAATGCAGGAGTGAGCTCAGGGAGTCCGTCGTTAACCATACTTGAAGGATTGGATCCAAAGAACAATGCTTCTTGTTCATATCACGGATGATTCTGACCAGTTCTCATCAGTCACTGGTCTAAATTTGGAGAGAGTCGACGTGCAAATTTTGGCGTAGGCTGTATTTTAGGAGTTGGGAATTTTCAGCTTCAATCACAGAGTATATTTTCGATACCTGTTTTAAAGAAACTCGTTAAACCTCGTCGTCAGTGGCATCGTTTCCTTTTGATGGCAGTGTTGAAGGTATTTTTTTTCTTTTCCAAGTAAGCTGTTAACTACTCTATGGGTAGATTTCGGATCACCTTTCCTCGATCGAGTTTCTTACTGACAAAACTGGCTCGAGCGTTGTTGAGAACTTTGGATGCAAATTTGCAGGTACTTTCCAACAGTGATATTTTGGAGCAAGCTTCTTTGGGTTTGTTTTCGTTAGACGAGCACGTTTCCAGCGTCGCTCAGCTCCTCTGCGTACTCGTCGTGCATTTTGACAAGCTGGTGTTGTCTGATCCATTGGGGCTGGTCTGGGTTCTTTATTTTCTTTTTCTTCCTCGGTGGCAATTTCATCAGTTATTGACTTTAGAGTTGGTTGTATAGAAGAACACATTCTCCTTGGTCGGAAGGTAGCGTTCAGCAAGCTTGGAGCCTCGAATGAGTTCACGAAGATCCTCTGGTTCAACTCCTTTGAAATTTCTGCACTTCATCATTACCTCATCCTCCTTTCTTTTAAGCAGTATACCGGCCCTGCATTTTACTAAATAATGATCTGGAGCGGGGGCCACAGGATAGGATTCAATCTCAGTTATTTCGATACACTGGCAAACTATCAAATAAATTGGAATATGCTCTTCACTGGTTTCATCAGGTTTACCGCAGAACGGGGACCAATGGGGTCAGATAGCGAAACAGTATTCTTGTCTTGGGTAAGGATAAGATCTAGTGTGCCACCTTTGAGTGGGTCGGACAGTTACTTTATTTTTCCATCCGAACTGGTTCAGAAGTTCATTGAATTTCGAGCTTGGGGGTCCTGGTTGTCCTCGACATGAATATTAAAGTTCCGCATATTGACAGCGCTCTTTCCTCTCTGCTAATTTCAGAATAGATCCTCTAGTTCATCTAGAAACGCTGTAAAATTGCCCGAAGTGCCAGGCCGGTACACGACAACTATCCTGGTGTTTAGTAGGTTTGAGGAGAACCTCAAGGCATTCAAACTGCTTAAACTTGTGACAATACTTACTTGTTTTCGTCCTCCTTCTGGTAACTAAAGCTACACCACCTCCTCTACCTACACGTGGATGTGATACTATGTTGAAACCTGCTTCTTTGAAAAGAGCACAGAGAGCACCATCGTCCTTTTTCATCCATGTTTCAGTGAGTGCGAAAGTATCCAAGTCTTCATCTACAGCGAGTTCCAGGATGTCAATCGCTTTATTCCTCAGTGAAAAGCAATTCAGGAGACCAAAATTCAGCCATCTGGATACAATTAGTTTTTTGACAGGTACTGGAGACGGATGGGACACGTTGGATCAGCTGCGTTATGAGTATGAGCAAATGAATGAATGGATGGGTGTCGTGATTTAGCACAATTCGAACATTTAAAGGCAGAATATTTTTCTTGTTAGGGCATTCTCTGGCTACGTGTTTTTCTGAACAACGGAAACAGGTCGGGTCACTCGCTTTACACTCAACTTGCATAATGTCCGAAGCCTTGACACTTGAAACACTGTTTTACATACACTCTCTTTCTACAAAACAGTTGTAGTTACCAACGTGAATAGAGCCACTGCCAAGAATCAGATCGCCAATAGGTTTGCTGACCTTCAACCCAATAGTGGCTTCATTCTCATTTCGACTATACCTCTGAAACGACACAACAGACATCTTCTCTCCTCTTTCCAACAACTCGGCAACTCTTGGGTTTAGCTCACAAATAGAATCTAATATCATTGTATCCGTCTCATCCCTGTCAGTAATATGCTTAGGAATAAAAGAAACATCAGCACCTCGAATAGATAATTTAGGCTCATGTACAAACTTTTTCACACCAACATTCACATTTTCAGATGCAACCTTTGTTGCTGCCTTGTTCATTTCGTCAGCAGTTTTGAACCAATACTGTACTGATCCGTCTTTCTGGTTCTTCTTATACTCGGTGGGAATCTTGGCAAGTACATCATTAGCACTGTTGATATCGTCAGCTTCTCCAGATATAACTAGCGTGCACTGCCCAAATGAGCTTCAGAATAAGGCACAGATAGGGCACATTGTTTGCCATCAGCGGCTGCAATTGGCTCTATTTGTTTGGCAACTTCGGTAGAAACGGTTGATGTTATAATAGTTGCGATTGTTCCTCAAACTTCCCTAGCATTGATTGCTCAAATGTCGCCAGTTTATCCTCAAGAATCCTCTGTGTTAGAGGGGATGGCTCATCGTCCTTTTATTACAGGCAGGACAGAACCAAGCCAGACCCTCGTTCTGGTGTTATAAGGGCACACATTCTGTCATCATCCAGCGTCTTAGGACACGAATTGTTACGGCACGTGATTGTAGTTCTCCAGTTACAGTTGATGGTGCATTGGAGAACGCGTCAGTTTGGGCATTTACTAGCTCTTCGGACAGTTTATATGCCTTTTTTAGGAGCTTTAACAGGACTCACGCGTTGGGTTGTCGGAAGCGGGCTTGTGAGGACCTTTTACGACATAGGTTAGCAGTCCTTTTCCCTCTAGTTCATTCTTCAGGCTTGCCAACTGATCGCTCAGCTTTATCATCTTCTCTGTGTTCTTCATGACTATCGATGTCAGGGATTTCGTGTTTATCTGCCCTTCGGGGCGGTCACATAGCATTCATCTTCCTCAAATTAATTTGTTTAAAGTAGTGTTGAAAAGTTTGAAACTTTACAATTTAACTCTGCAGAAACATCTTCAGGAAGATAGCAATCCTCCTTTCCTTCTACCAGGGATATCAGTGCACTCTGGTGTGGTGTAAAAAGGGTATCTCGAACTAGAGTTTTCTGTGCCAGGAGCTTGAGTGATGGAGGGAACATTGTTTGATTTCAAGATCTCTACTGAGCCCATGACCGATGCTTTTTACATCACTACCTGCCAGCTAAAACGGCAGAAAGTTTCAATAAAGTCACAAATTCATTTCATTGGAATTATGTACATTTCCCAATTCCCGGATCAAAGCTGGCCTGTTTGGCCTATGCTAGAAGCCGTGGAAAACGCGCGCACTTGGGGTCTGCAGCGCATGCCAACTGGCCTGTTCGTTGCACAAAAACTGAAAACGCTTAGTAAAAAACTTTAAAAAAACAACGTCTGGATGAACTGCATGAAGTTTTAATTTCGTAGCACGGTACGCGCACAAACCAAAAAGCGCGGCATAAGCTTGCAACGCAACTCCTAAAAATACGCGTCGGCAGCGATTTCTCTCTTTTTTTAATTGAAATTATATGACATATGTAGATTGATTCTCAACCTTGGTTTATATGGGTTGGAGGTCAAGTCAAACAACGAGTTACTATAAATCAACTGTTGGCGTAAACTGTGTGTACAAAAAGGGAACATGTTAAAAATCGTTAGAAAAGCTAAAAAACTCATGATAATATCTTTGAGTGACAAAGTGTTACTGAAAAACGAACACAAACCGGAACCCAACATATAATTTAATCCTGTCTCAGGAAAGTCCTCTCCAGCTCAACAGAAAAAATTGATCAAAGATCATTGATCCGATGACCGATTCCGTTTCTTCTAAAAAAGAATTCAATAGACACTTTAGAGTCAACTTTGAGGCATTGATCTCTATCATTTTCCTTGTTTACTTCTTCTCGACATAGTACTGGGTAGGAACGAAGGGCATGGCCACTTTGGTCGCAGGGAAAACCTTCTTACGCACTTGGACCTGAAAAAGGCACATTGGTGAATGAGTTACACAGGGTAAGCGGACTCTAGTGCTAAAATCACGAAAAGCGAACTCGAGATTTCGGCCGTTAGGCCGGAAACGAGAGTTTGCTGTGCCTCTATACTCGTTTATAAGTGTTAGGGCCGTTATTTGGGTTCGAGGTTAGGGGTTAGTGTAAAGGTTAGGGTTAGATAAAGAGTCCTCCTTGGGTTTAGATATAGTAATAGAGTCCGTTAGCACTAGAGTCCGCCTACCGTTACACAGCACTTGACTAGAGTCCATTTTGAACAGAATTTGAATTTTTGGTAAGTTGAATGACTGCTGTCAGGCCAATGCTCTGAACACGGTTCTCGGGTGCAGAACATTTAGTTGAAGAAATGAGAATATGGTCTGGCCAATGCTCTGGCAAAATGACTGTTTGTTAGTATTTCAAGATATATATTATTTCAATACTATTTCAAGTTGTCTCACCTGTAGAGATGTTCCGTTTTTGATGTACCCAATATCCACATACCCCATTGCAATATTCTGACCGGTACAGGGGGAGGGAGATCCACTCGTTACCTCACCTATGGAGGGGGAGTGAGGGTTACTTACTTTGGTTACTTTGAGAGTTTTAGTAGATCCTCTAGATCCACTAGGCCATCCTTTGCATAGAACCACCCATACGCCACCAATCAAGTAAGGAATTATTGTTTGCTGCAGTATAACCATCGATAGGTGGACGATCAGGAATTGTATCGAGGTGTCTTTGGAGTGCAGTCTTGAACGATGTTAGAGGAACCGCTAATGTAACACGTGCAGGTAGAGTGTTCCATAGCTTAGGGGCCTTCACCGAGAAGCTGTTTTCGTAAAGCGTACGAGAGCGTTTAGTGAGAAGTGTACGATCAGGGGAGGGGGATACACCGCACGGATGCTCTTGGAGAGGGGATTGAACTTTATGGAGCCAGGAGCTAGGCCGTGAAGAATCTTCCAGCAATGGATAATTGAGTATCGCTCTCGCGCGTCTCTGTAGAGACATTATACCAAGGTTCAAAAGCCGATCCCAGTAGTCGGTGCCAGCTGATCAATTTTGGCAACGAAGGAGCGCTGAACAACTTTCAAGAGTCCTAATGTCTGCAAGGGTGTAAGGATCCCAGAGAGGACACACATATTCTAAGTGGCTTCTGACGAGGGCTTTGTAAAGGGTAAGCATAGTTGTCTTATCCCTGGCCCGGAAAACACTAAGAGCCCAGCTTGCCATCTTCTTGCCCTGGCTAGCCAGATTGGATATATGCTGAGAACCAGAAAGCGGCGGATTGAACAGTGAAACCCAGGTCCTTGACAAATTCCTTCTCCTCTAACAGGCCATCATCAGGGAGGACGTACTTCCTAAAATTGTCGATGAAAGGGAGATGACGAAGGAGTGACCGATTTTCATTGAAGGGCTCTGAGATGAGTAGATCGAATTATTCGGGTGTAGTTTCATGTTGTTGAATGAGGACCATGTTAAGTAGCATCGAGGTCCTCCTGAAGATCCAGGACATCCTGCTGGCAACTGATCCTCTTGCTAAGTCGGGTATCGTCAGCAAAGCGACCAACCTTTGAATGAGATATCGCCAAATCCAGGTCGTTCACAAAGAGGATGAAAAGAATAGGGGCCAGAACGGTCCCTTGGGGGACACCGCTGATGATAGTAATAGGTCTTGAACTAGCTCCTTGAACAGTAACAGTTTGCGTTCGACCAGAAAGGAATGATGATATCCAGTCAACAATTATGGTGGGAATCCATAAGCATGGAGTTTCTTCAGTAGAAGGTTATGGTCAATGGAATCAAAAGCTTTTTGATAGTCCAGGTAAATGGTATCTGTAGCTACACCTTCTAAAGAACATCTATAACGTCACCTGATGGTCAAGAAGTTGTGTCAGCAAACTCTTCCACTACGGAAACCGTGCTGGTTGGGGAAAGCAGGTTGTTTTTTTCCACATGTCAACAAAATGCTTCCTGACGACCCTTTCAAAGCATTTGACAACATGTGACGTCAAGGAAATAGGCCGATAGTTTCCAGGGTCAGATGTGGGACCCTTCTTGTGCAGAGGTAATATAGTTGCCCGTTTGTAGAACACAGGGACTGTCCTAATTTCAAGTGACGTTTTCCAAATTTTGATAGGGGGGTAGCGAGTTCAACACAGCAGTGTTTAGTAGTAGAGCAGGTTTACCATCAGGGCCGATCCGGAACTGGTTTCAGGTCTTTCAGGACAGTTATGATATCGGCATGAATGTCAGTCTGTAACATGTCGGGGAAAGGGAACTGAGGTACTGTTTCGGGCAGTCCACTGAAGGCCTCAGCTTTAGGATCACTGAAGGAGGAAGAGAATTTAGACTGAAGGAGGTCTGCCATAGCTACAGGTCAGTGACTGCAGAGCCATCAGGGTCAAAGAGCAGCTTGATGGAGAATCGAGCGGTTAAGATGATTAGCGTAATTAAAGAAAACTTTGGGATTTAGTTTTAAGTTTCGATCACCTTCTGTTCACGAGACTCAATTTTGTTCACGATTGCCTGGGCCATTTCCTCCTCTAGGGCAACGAGTTTTCTCTGGGCTGAACTGAGAGCAGCTGGGTTGGAAGTAGGGACGGACATGAGAGCAGCTATCTTTGCTTTGACGCGTGGGGAGTGATGGGAGGTACAACAGGGGGAGGGAGATCCACTAGTTACCTCACCTATCATGGAGGGGGAGTGAGGGGAGGGGAGTGAGGGGGAGTGATGGGAGGTACAACAGGGGGAGGGAGATCCACTTGTTACCTCACCTATGGAGGGGGAGTGAGGGGAGGGGAGTGAGGGGGAGTGATGGGAGGTACAACAGGGGGATGGTGATCCACTAGTTACCTCACCTATGGAGGGGGAGTGAGGGGAGGGGAGTGAGGAGGGAGTGATGGGAGGTACAACAGGGGGATGGAGAGCCACTTGTTACCTCACCTATGGAGGGGGAGTGAGGGGAGTGGGAGGGGAGTGGAGGGGGAGTGATGGGAGGTACAACAGGGGGAGGGAGACCCACTTGTTACCTCACCTATGGAGGGGGAGTGAGGAGAGGGGAGGGGAGAGGAGTGAGGGGAGGTACAACAGGGGGATGGAGAGCCACTTGTTACCTCACCTATGGAGGGGGAGTGAGGGGAGGGGAGTGAGGGGGAGTGATGGGAGGTACAACAGGGGGAGGGGACCCACTCGTTACCTCACCTATGGAGGGGGAGTGAGGGGAGGGGAGTAAGGAGGGAGTGATGGGAGGTACAACAGGGGGAGGGAGATCCACTATAGTTACCTCACCTATGGAGGGGGAGTGAGGGGAGGGGAGTAAGGGGGAGTGATGGGAGGTACAACAGGGGGATGGTGAACCACTTGTTACCTCACCTTGTTAATTAGTGGTTAGTTAGTTGTTAAAGAGAATGGCGGCAGGAGTTGAGAAAGTTACGAGGATAATTGAAGGCACAGTGAGTGACAGAGAGGACTAAAGAGAGAGGTAAATTAAGACATATAAGAGTTCGTTTTCTCTCTAAAAAAACGTACCCACAACTTCCCCATCCAAGTTTAGAATGGGATAGTGAGGTCGAGCAGGTGCCTTCTCTACTATCAATCCTACTCTCCTTCGTCCCTCCTTGGCCTTGAATCTTCTCATAACCTCATCAGCACCAGGGAAATCTCTCGCTGCCCTTCGTCTCTTTGCTGAAGAGGGGTATTGGAGTTGGTGAGTGGTTGGGGGAAGGAGCAGCGGATATATACAGTAAGACCCGATTTACCGGGGTAGGCCATTTTGCCCGGTAAATTGGAGGCCAGTAATAGGGGTCGGACTGTATCGCTCTCTTTGTACGTCTCTACTCGCCAACTATCTAAGACACGTTTAAACGGCCCGTGCTCATAATTAGTATTGAAATTACCCGAAATTACTCCTAATCGCGAGCTCCCACAGCGTAATAATAGGGGTGACTTCGTAACCAATAAGTGGTTAACTGGTCTGGCCGCGGGAGAGTCTCTCTGGGAGACAGTATAGTGTTAGAAAGACTGCTGCTTGCTAGACTCAGAGACTAGACAGTTATTTCTTGGTCAGACCTTGGTAATTGTCACACGTGCTAATATCATTCCGGGAGCCAATGAAAAAAAGGTGGAACGCTTCAAAACACAGCTAATGGGATGGCAATTGGCACGTGTAAACGGCTCTTATTTAAACATACTATATCTATATCTGCTTTCATTTTGTTGTAGCTTTTCCTGAAAATGTTTCTCAAGCGATCGCTCCTTGTTGTTCTGCTGATTCACTCTGTCACTCCCACAGGTTGGTTACAATTTATAAATTAATTGAAAATATCCATATTAATTATTGGTAATTCATAGCCCACGTATCGAAATTAGTCAGGTAGAGTGGTTTCCGCTTTGATATAAAAAGATTGTCGTTTTTGCCTCATTTTATCACCCCTTGTGAAACCTACCCACAGTCCACATAAGGGTCCCCTCAACAGGAGTTGTAGTTTCATCAATGTCATTCCCATAGAGGCACAACCCTGCCTCCAACCTCAAACTGTCACGGGCACCTGATCAGGAGGATATATCTATTAGGGAACACTCCCGGCATTTCCAATGTGTATCAGATCTGTAGCATATCTAGAAGAATGAGGAGACCCAGGGAGGAGAGAGTGGGAGAACTAGGAAGATAGGAGTATTGGGGAGTATTGGGGAGATAGATGCTGAGGGAGATGGTAGAATCGGGGAGATACAGAGAGATGGTAGGATTGGGGAGATGCCGGGAGAGAGAGGGGGGGGATAATGGTGGAGATGTACTTACCAAGTCCAGCAAGTTTGACGTCATCGCTGGCAGCCATCAACTTTTCTACCAGCTCTACTGTCCGGTCAGTAGGTACAGAGATCTGAAGGGGTCAGGGGAATAATTGTCAGTCTATCTAACGAGAATTAGAAAAATTTGAAATCCTCGCATGTAGGACCGCAATACTAAAAGTAACCTTGATTGTCATTCACTTACTCCGAAACAAGTCAGAACATTTACAAATTAATAAAACAATCAACTTATTAATTAATTAAATAACTAGCTAATTAATTAATTAATTACCTCAACACCATCCTCCCCGGTGTACCCACACCGTGTAACTCTACACGGAATGCCCCAGACATCTACAAGAGCGGTATGGTTGAAAAACAGTTTTGAGAGGTCGTCTCTCACTCCACCCTGGAGCACTCCCTCCATTTTAGGACCTGCAATAAACGATTCATTTTGTAAAATTAATTGTATTGGTTAAGTTAGAATATATTATTCGGGTGAATTAAATTGGGAGAAAGTCCCGCGTTCACCTAACAGTGCATTCGTTAATATGGTACCTTGAACAGCGATCAGGCTATGGTTTGGTTTTATTTCAACATCCACATCCAACCAGGAGCTCTTAGCTGCCTCAAGACGTGCCTGAACATGATCTGTTAGATCAGCTTTTGAACTTCACTCTTTTTCTGTTAACTCGTTTGCCCTCAAAGCACTTCAAAGCACTTCAAAGCATTTATATCAATATCATGGGAGAGCGCAAATATAATGAGGGTGATATTATCTGTAACTATAGCAACCAACACAGACATATACCCATTATAAATCTTCTATATGCTATGATCTAACACACAGTATCTATTTCTCACCTAGATATACTTAACATAGGCACACCCCTTAGATCGCTTATATCTAACTCAACTCCTCTAAGCACTTACAACTTTCACATCCCACTTGTTGCTCTCTTATTCAAGAAGAATGTTGAAACTCCTAACATTTGTTTTTGTGTTCCTACTTACCGCTGCATCAAGCGGTAAGAACTAAGATATATATCCAATTTGTTCAGTAATTGGATCATTTCTTACAACTTTTTACAAATTTTTTAATTCCTTTCAGAAAATTGCACCTTAACAAGAAAGAGTATACCGCTCTCCTACGATACCTCTACTACTGAAGTTGGTAAGGTCCGCGCTGGAGATTATCTCTACTTGTACTGTGAAGGAGATGGGTGGAAAGAACAGGTAGTAACCTGTACCGATAATACCGAGACTCCGGATTGTGGAGAAACATCAAAACGAGCTAAGTTTACAGGTGAGAAAATATTATTTGGCCTTTCAATTAAATATAGCATTATTTTCCCTACAATATAATCAAAAAATCAAATACTGTACTGCTAAAACGTTGCTTTTCTTTAATTGATAAAATCAAATACAGTCGGACCCCGATTTAGTGGCATCCTCAGGGGAAAAAATCCTGTCACTAAATCGGGGTCAAATAATGTTAATTTCCTATATCGGGGGAAAAAATCCTGCCACTAAATCGGGGTGCCACTAAATCGGGGGACACTAAATGGGGGTCCGACTGTAACAGCCATGTTTCAGAAAGAACAAAGCTTCTGGTGTTATTTCCAGACGAGGCAAGGTCACAACCAGATTGTAAAACCTACTGTTCTGAGATGAACGGTCAACTACCAACTATTCTCAATGAAGGAGAAAACAACCGACTTAATTGGCTGATAAAATATTACGACAAACGACTCAGCTGGCTAGGTATGTAACTTACATTAGGAGTAATTTCTTTACCAATCACAACATGCTAATGATCGTCGCACAAGTAACTGTCCTCTCCGAACCAGGCCGTTGCAGCGTTCGAGACATGACAATCATGTAATAAGACAACCTAATGACTACTATACAATCCCCTAAAGGTCTATATGATACTACTGAAAAAGACTTAAAGAATGGCTGGGAATGGCCTGATGGGTCACCTCTTACTAGTGAATCTTATGCTAACTGGGCTCCAAATGAACCGAACCTTAAAACCGAACGATATGCCCTTATGAGATTAGATTCTAAGTGGAATGATCATACCGCTCCAACAAATCCTTATTGTTCTTGCGACTTTTTGAAATTATCTACAGGTACAGAATAACAGCTAACTGCACAGTTATACTCACAAACAATCGACCAACAATTGACACAACAATATTTCACAACACCTCCATCCATCCATCCATGCCCCATGCCCCTAACCAAAAAGCAAAAATCTACCTCAGATATATACCAAAACCTTCATGTATTTTATATAACGAATGCGGTGGCAATGCCACAGCCCCATACAGCCACCGCGTTTTCCTGCTTAATATAACGGATATACCGACACCTTCAGGATAACTAACCATGATATGAGCGAGGTCCTTGTCAGCACAGCCCGCGTTACACACCAGATTCAGGTACCCATTAGTTGTACGGTGTACAATACAATCATCAATAATTCCACCCTGGTCAGTGGTTAGCAGGGACAGTGTTACCGGTGTTGTCAGCCAGACCTGCCACATCAGCAACTAGAGGGAGAGGAAGTTGGGGGTTAGAGGGGGAGAGTTAGAAGTTAGAGAGAGGAGGGGGAGTTGGAGACAGAGAGGGGATAAAGAGGTGGTTAAAAAGATGGAGAGTTTCTTCTACAGATACTTCTTACCAATAAGAGACTCCATAAACTTCACCCTATCCTCTCCGTGAATGTGCAGTTGCAGCATGTGACTAACATCAAATATACTTACACCCTGAAAAGTTAATTGTTACTTAATGCCATAATTGCGATAATATGGAGAAATATATCGTTGGTACACATCCCAGCAATGATTAATTACTCCACAGTATAATCGATTCACCAACGAATAAAGCACTGGCTTACCTTGCGTGTGTGTAGATGAGACTGTACATGACTCAAATCAGGATAACTAACAGGGAGGGCCCACCCTGCAAAATCCACCATCTTACCTCCATTCTCGACGTGGTAATCAAACAGAGCCGTCTTTTTCAACTGAAAAGGGGTATAATCGTTGAAACATTGGAACAAGGTGAGCGTGACGGGACTTGTTGTTATGTCTGTTTGTGCTTGCAATGTTTACAGTTCACAGTTCAAATCACAGCGTGCATCCTGCCGCCATGTGATGACGCCGCGCGGCTATACTGCTGAATTGTGGTGCTTTCATCGCAGAACGCGCGGAGAAACCAGCAAGAGGTGGGCGAACTGCGAAGGAATAGGGATCAAAACTGGACATAAATTGTGATTAGGACATGGAGCCACGAACTACAAAATACTGTAAAACCATTAATTTTCGTGGGGAATTAATTTTCGCGTTTTGGCTTAGACTGGCTTCTGGTGGTCCCTGATGACTTCGCCAGCGTACCAGGAGTCGCTGATGAAGGAGTAGTTCACTCCTGGTACGCTGGTGAAGTCGTCAGGGACCACTAAAAGCGAGTCTAGGCCAAAACGCTAAAATTAATTCCCGCGAAAATATATGGTTTTACGGTAGAAGACGGCTGACGGAATGTTGATTCAAATAATAAGAGGCACAGCAAGGATTCATGCTTTTAAGTGAACCAAACTCAAGGGGAAAAAAGTAGACGTGCCATCAAAATGTAATTTGACACGACTACTAAATTATTGAAACATACCCTCCAAAAGAAGGGAAAACGAATATTCAAATAACTTACGTCAGCAATGGATGCGAGGGACCTGGTAAGGGATCGAGCCGGTGCCAAAAAACGAGCGGTTAACATTTCTACAGCTTGAAAAAGGGGTGAGTTGTTAGTACAAAGTATAATTAATTGAGTAAATAATTTAAATGTGGAGTGGGCTAGAAAGCAAAAGGGGGGGGGGGTTGATGGGTAAATCTAGAAGGGCAGCTATTATAACAGTTGGAGCTCATGCTATTACGATGCTACAATATAATTGAGTTGTGTGTGTAATGACGTAGAAAAGTAATTTGAGATCTGCAAAAGGAAGAAGATTCAATTCTCATAGTTTCTCTCTGTATTAACTTTCTTACAAGCTACATTTCTGAGTCCGTTTTGAATTTTTGGGGGGGGTCCAGCCCTAAAAAAAGCTAAGCTAACGGCCAAAATCAGGGTACCTTTAGCTTTTTTTAGCTTTTTTTAGCTTTTTTTAGCTTTTTTTAGCCTTTTTTAGCTTTTTTTAGCTTTTTTTAGCTTTATTTAGCTTTTTTTAGCTTTTTTAAGGCTAAAAAAAGCTAAAAAAAAGCTAAAAAAAGCTAAAATTGAGTTTTTAGTGGATTCATATAGGTTCGAATCCCGCTGACGCCAAATTTTTTAAACTTTTATTATAACGTTTTATAACGTTTTTTGAACTTTTTTAAAACTATTTTTATCAAATTTGAATAATATTTTTATCGAAAAAATGTCTCCAGAAAATGGCAGTAGGGGTGGATACAGAAATTGCTATGTATGGACATAAACGGTAGATTATGGTAAAAAATGTGCAGGAAATGAACAAATGCAGTCAATAGACGTCCGGAAGGATGAAAATTTAATGGAAAAGTGTCAAGATGAATGCTGAAAAAACATAAAAAGTAGGGCTAAAAAAAGCTAAAAAAAGCTAAAAAAAGCTAAAATAAAAAACGCTATCGACCAAAATCAGGGTACCTTTAGCTTTTTTTAGGGCTGGACCCCCCCTCCCATTTTTATATTACTCACAAGCCTTAGAATTTGAAGAAAAAAACATCAACGTATTTGCCAGTGACCTTAAATTACAAATTCTAAAGAAACTGTATGACGTGAAGGCCCTCCACCAGGTACTACTGGGTGCCCCACTGTATTTGTACAATTACCCACCATGTGACACAGTACTGATAAAGAAAGGCCATCTCGTGCACGGTGTATAATATTTCACTTTTCAACCATGGTTTTGCTGCTTCTTTGCTTCCTCGTAACAGGGGCCACAGCAGCTGTCAACTTTCCCTATAATCACCATGACAACATTGCTCAAAAACTCTCTACATTGGGTTCCCTCAACCAATCATCCTTGGCACCTTTCCTCACGGAGCTACTAAACTCGGTTGACATGGAACTAGTTCTGGAGAATGCAGTCAGAAACCTCGGGAACTCATCTACTTGTCTAACGAAACTAAACACCCTGGCTTCGTTCTCAAACCCTGCTGAGTCAATTGCTTACTTTGATACACTGGGAAAACCAGCCTCGGGCCTAACCAGGAACTTCGCCGGATTCAACTTCCTAGGCAGTTATGATGAGTGTATGACATTAAAAAACAGCAGTTTAGGATATTACGAGTGGTGTGCGGCACACTTAACGGTCAACATCACCCTGGGTCCTGGGGTGATCTTCCCAGTTCCAGTTCGGTGGACGCTCTGCCAGCCGTGGGAGTGCAGGGAGGGGGACATCAGCACTGCTGTCAGCTCACTCTTCCAAGAGATAACAATATTGTCAAAGGGAGTGGTGAAATTGGCCTCCTTCTACCAGATTTGTAACTACGAAGAAAGCTTCACAGCAGGAGCGTACATTGGTATGGTGTTGTCGGGGTTATTCGCAGTATTGGTTACCATGGCAACCATATACCGGGCTGTATCACCCGTGATAAGGAGTTTGTTGCGGCCTAGTAGTCCTGGAGACAAGACGGTGCGGTGTCCGAGGATGGCATCCAAAGTGGGGGGACACCCAACAAGCAACACGTTCCTGATTCCAAACTGGACAGATTTATCAAGTGTTTTGCCCTCCAGGACACCATGTCCGATCTGACCAACACCAATGTCAAATCAGGACAAGTGTTGTGCCTGAATGGGATTAGAGTTCTCAGTATCAACTGGGTCGTCCTGGGACACACGTACATGTACTTTTTGGGTTGTAATGGAGATTTTGGGTACGTGGGCGAGGCACTACAACGCCATTCTTTTGATACCATCTCAAACGGTCTGCCGTCCGTGGACTCCTTCTTTGCACTCAGTGGTTTTCTGGTGGCATACCTGCTCCTAAAGCAGCTGACTAAAAAGGGACACCTTGCCCCATTTGAGTGGATCGCTTATTACGTTCACCGTTATATCAGACTGACAGTTCCTTTCTTAATGGTAATTCTGATCGAGGGATTCTGCTATCAAGTGTGGTTTACAGGACCCCAAAAACCTGAGACACAGGGAATTCCAGGTAACTAGGGGGTAACTAGGGGGTAACCAGAGGGTAACTAGATGCTAACTAGAGGGTAACTAGATGCTAACTAGAGGGTAACTAATAGTTACACAACTCATTTATGTGGTGATGCTAATTGACTACTAACACAATATCATATCAGGTTGTCACAAATCATGGTGGACTAATCTTCTCTATATCCAGAACTTGTATCCGTGGACACCAGATGCAACAAGCCAGTGTGTCGGTCAGGCGTGGTACCTGGCAAATGATATGCAGTTCTATATCATCGCACCTTTCTTTATTCTCCCTCTATTTTACAAGCCTAAACTCGGTAATAATTCATCAATATCATCTTGAAGTGATTATCTAGTTATTTTTGGTGATCTCTCTAATGGGAGACTGAGAAGTTTTATCCACCTTCAGGCTCACTGCCAAAGCTCTAAGTATCTAGTTAAGATAGTTACTAAAGTCGGACCGCGATAATTTACCAGGATCCTAGGGGAAACTGGTGAATCGGGATTCGGGGTCCGACATTATATCCCTAAATAATTCAGGAGCGATTCTACTAACGGGGGCAGTTGTAGCCAGCGCCATCACATCCGCAGTCCTAACCTACCACAACAACCTTGGCCTTTCCGTGCTGAGTGGAAATCCTGATGCCTTCTCGATGATTTACATCAAACCCTACACCAGGATCCCACCGTACCTGATCGGTGTTGCGGGGGGATGGTTTTATTGGGCTTGGGGAGAACGCATCACCTCAATCGTCTATAAAACACCAATGGTAAATAACTAAATAAGGGTCTAGGAGATAACATATAATTAGCTATTTATTCTTTAAACCTATTCAGTGGGTTAATTTTAATGTGTTTCATGTGTTAACATTCTGTTTCAGTGCATTCGAGTTGCAGTTGCAGTGCCTCTATGGCTGGCCTCATTTGGCATGCAGTACGGGGTGGTGTATGGACCGCACAATGCCGCTGTAACTCAGGTGATACAGCAGAAATTAGCTCCGATGGTGGATTCTGTGTCGTATGGAAGCTTGGCACGCATCGCATGGGGAATCTCAATAGTCCTTCAGGTTTGTCGGGGGAACACTGTGCGTGTTGCAGTAGTCCTTTTCTGTACTGACTGACTATCAACAACCGCACAAGAAAGGTGGATTGCTGTTTCTGACACAGACAAAAAGATACAACCGATTCCGAGCCAAAACTAAAACTAAACCGAAACAAATAAATACTCATAAATGCAGCCACTTTTCTCTCTCTCTTCTCTACCTACTCAATCTCATACAACTCATCTCTCAAATCGGGGGGTCTCTATGCAGAGTCTCCGGACTCATTTAGTCGCCAGCATCTTAGGAAGCCACATTGCTAGACTAAGGCTGGATCTCAGACTAAAGCTCAGGCTATGCTTCAGATCACAGGAACTGACTCAATAGAATTGAACTCTCTCAGCAGAACTGTCTCCATACAGAACTCACTCTAGTGTCTCTACTCAACTCCAAACTCTCAGTCTCTCTCAGGAACTCTCTCATTCTCTAAGTGTCTCTCGAAGCAGAACTCGAGATCTCTGGAACTCGCACTCGCAGGAACTGCCTCTCAGGAACTGCCTCTCAGGAACTGTCGGGAACTGACAAGTGTCCTCTCCTCTTGTACCAGCTGACCACACCCGTCTTCTCCTCCACACGTTCTCCGTCTCCAATCCAGGGCGTAGGTAGTTCCCCATTGTCTCCAACTATCGGTAGATCTTCTGGAGCATCTGATTGGTTTGCTGCGGACTACTACGATTGTCAGCAAAAGCAGCTATTGTCTAACTTGGTACAAGCGGCATACCAGATCAAACCACACCCGTGTGAAGTTTCTCTTTCAGAAATAATCAGCCTTCTTCTCCTCCGGGAACAATGCATTCAATCCGGTCAATACAAAATAACTCAGACTGCAGTGGTCAACAATACTGTAGCGGTGAAACAATGAATAAACTCAGGTTTATTACCACAACAGCAAAACAAGCCGAAAGCCAACAACAAACTCACATTCAGATGATAAACATACATAACTACCGACAAACATGCATAGTGGATCAGCTGCCAGTTCAGCTGATGCCACATCCACCCCTCTCTCCGAAGAGAAGAACTGCAGGTTCATTACATACTGCTGTTAAACAAATTCCCTGTGGAAATACTAATAACACCTATCCGATCAAAACACCACCATATGTCCTATTTTTAATTTTGTACCAGCAGCAGGCTGAGGTAACATCCATCCGGGATCTAGTTCTGTTGGCCGAACTCAACTGACATTACTGCATGTCATTTTAACCATTCGGTTACATCACTCCTCCACCAGACATCAGTGTCACCATAGTTTGCGGTTTTTATTAATCCTATCTCACCTAAGACCAGTGTTCTCAGGAACAATACATTTAGTGAATTTAACTATCAGGGCTCTAATATAGTTCAACTTCGCGGGAAGCTAATTCTAACCTACACCACAATTCATCCGTTAATCCTCAGGATTAACTACACTATAGCAGACAGGCAAACTAAATCCCGATTTCGCCGGAAATCACCAGATGCTTCTGTGCAACTCATTATATCCGTAACAGAAACAAACAGATACCGCGGGGAAACTTAACAAGACTTGACCTGCTTCAGTGCGGGGTTTCAGACCTTCAGAGTCTCAGTTTTGGGCCCCTGCTAATGAACCGAAAAAAACATGCTACACTCAATGCTTCTCTCTCACACTTCACTACCACTTAAAAACTACAAGTCCACCTATAACACAGAAACTAAAAACTTACAGACACATAGACAAACACCATCTAACTCAAATCTCTCGAACTCTCAACTCTCACTCTTCCAGAGACAACACTACACTATACACTACCACTACAAATAAATAACAAGACATCAGGTCCAGGACTACACCATGCCCATCAGAGGCACACTCCAGCAGTAACAATCCACTGCATCTAGTTCCGCTTGCAGAGTACATACTTGGCGAGGTCATGCTTGATCAGTGGGGCGCCAACTGGTGACCAGTCCCGCACAGCATGGCCAGTGCCATACGAGACCAGCGATCACCGCGAAGGACTGACTATTTGTTAGCGGTCCACCACCGACCAATCACACCAAACTTCCTACAAGCCGAACCATTACCAGTACTGGCCTGGGGACTAGTATACAACAAACAGGCCTAATCAAACTTCAGAAACGGTCTACGTGACTCGTTTTTCTCCGGCGTTCACCGCCACACCCCAGGCTGAACAAAACACTTAACAACACTCTCCGGAAACGTCTTAACTCTGCGTTCGCCAAGTACTGTCCGTGCACATTTCAAAAAATCCTCAATTCTTCATACTCTATATCTCTTCCGTGAGATATACCCGTTTATCCTCCGGCTACTCCTACCGGGCCATTCTTACATAGACAACTCAGAACAATTCCACAATCTAAATGACAGTACAACACTCTTACACGTCCTTCTAAGCACACACAAACTCACTAACACACACCAACAATCTGTGCTTAGCAAATACAACCAAGATAAACCACAAACCAGAAGCAACACAAGAATTAGCAGAGAAAATCCACTCAGACAAACTACTAAACCTGGCTATAGCAGAGCCAATTACTGAATGAACTGCTTCACTTCCAGTCATCCTCACCCCTTTATACCAAGGTCTTCTCCAGAAATCGAACTACAGGTCCTAATTTCAGATGCCATCTACCATTTCCAAATCATCAGGATTCCGTATGCTGCTCAGTACCACTGCAAAACACTCCGAGATCCCCTGAAACGGAGTCCTATAGGACCGGACTACGAGCACAGACGTACCGTGTCTAACTATAACTGCAGCTGACTTCCACCAGGCTTCCTACCTCGAACCAATCGATACAGCCGTGTAACGAGATTATATCCTGGAATTCACCGGATTTCCAAAACTTTTCAGGCCAAGCTTAAGTGGAACTCGGATTCGCCCTAAAATCTCCTTCATTGTCATCGAGCAGTCGAGCAGTTTACACCATCAGGGCGTCTCACCAGTTCAGAAAAATTTAGCCTTCAGACAATCGAGACATATTGTTCCTCCAGAGCAACAATGAAACTGAAAACGGGTTTCAAATTTCTGAGCGAAATAACATCATACCTCCGGGCTACCGCGACATAACGGAAGTCGACCAAAAAGCGGGGAAAAACACAAGCGGATCAACTTCTTTCTGGCCTCCGGGCTCTGCGGGACAGCAGCAATCCCTTCCTTCATCAGGGAAAATGGAAATATTTAGCTGTAAATCAGTTTTCAGCTATCATATCAGATCAAAAATTTACCTTCGGCTTACAACGAGTCAACGGGACTACGATCAAATGCAAAGACTAATCATCATCACCTCGGGGCTCTTACGGGACAACAGTCAACAGCAATCCCTAGCTGAAAACGGTTTTTAGCTAACTCATCAGATCAGAATTCTTACCTCCGGGCAACAGCACAGTAAGAAAACAGAACAATTTTCAAAAACGGGGAAGACAACACAACGACTAACTCTTAATAGCCTCCGGGCTACTACGACATAACAGATATACACCAAATAGCAGGGAACAAACACGAGCGGATGAACTTTTCTCCGGCCTCCGGGCTCTACGGAACAGCAGCAATCCCACCGAAGCCACCATTTTGTGCGTGTTGCAGTAGTCCTTTTCTGTACTGACTGACTATCAACAACCGCACAAGAAAGGTGGATTGCTGTTTCTGACACAGACAAAAAGATACAACCGATTCCGAGCCAAAACTAAAACTAAACCGAAACAATAAAATACTCATAAATGCAGCCACTTTTCTCTCTCTCTCTCTACTCTACTCAATCTCATACATAACTCATCTCTCAAATGCGGGGCTCTCTATGCAGAGTCTCCGGACTCATTTAGTCGCCAGCATCTTAGGAAGCCACATTGCTAGACTAAGGCTGGATCTCAGACTAAAGCTCAGGCTATGCTTCAGATCACAGGAACTGACTCAAAGAATTGAAACTCTCTCAGCAGAACTTGTCCCATACAGAACTCACTCTAGGTGTCTCTACTCAACTCCAAACTCTCAGTCTCCTCAGGAACTCTTCTCATTCTCTAAGTGTCTCTCGAAGCAGAACTCGGATCTCTGGAACTCGCACTCGCAGGAACTGCCTCTAGGAACTGCCTCTAGGAACTGTCGGAACTGACAAGTGTCCCTCCTCTTGCAGTGACACACCCGTCTTCTCCTCCACCACGTTCTCGTCTCCAATCCAGGGGTAGGTAGTTCCCATTGTCTCCAACTATCGGTGATCTCTGGAGCATCTGATGGTTTGCGCGGACTACTACGATTGTCAGACAAAAGCCAGCTTGTCCACCTTGGTAACAGCGGGCATACAGATCAAAAACCACACCCGGTGACTTCTCTTTCAGAATAATCAGCCTTTCTTCTCCTCCGGGAACAATGCATTCTAATCCGGTCAATACAAAATAACTCAGACTGCAGTGTCTAACAATACTGTAGCGGTGAAACAATGAATAAACTCAGGTTTATTACCACAACAGACAAACAAGCCGAAAGCCAACAACAAACTCACATTCAGATGATAAACATACATAACTACCGACAAACATGCATAGTGGATCAGCTGCCAGTTCAGCTGATGCCACAACACATGTGTAGCTGGTTACCAGTACCTCAGTGCATTATAATAATATTAAGTGTAATTTAGGCGCATTGAGAACATGCAGTTCAAATTGAAATAAACATGTACCTAACATCTTTCCAATTCCAGATTCTACTGTGTCAGTGTTCGTTGGGTGGATTTATTAACTCCCTGCTCTCTACTGTTGGTTACCATGGTAACCCCCCTTCATAATGGTAACCATGGTAACCCTTTCCAATTCCAGGTGCTGCTGTGTCAGTGTTCGCTGGGCGGATTTATTAATTCACTGCTCTCATGGAAGGGTTGGCTGGTCTTCTCCCGTCTAACCTACTCAGTCTACCTGGTTCATCTTGGTCTCCTGGCTATTGTCCAAATGCAAATGAGAGGCCCATTCTTCCTTCAACCTGCCTTCCAAATGGTTTGTTAATTGCAATAATTCACCATAATAATCCTCTTGCGAACACCCTTCAGGTTCGCCCTATTAATCTGTCTGAAAGCCATTTCAAGCCTGATTACTTGTTCACCTCTCCCGATTCAGGCGATTGTCTATCTCGGTGTGATGTTTATGAGTTACCTTTGGGGAGCAGTGCTTTACCTGTTGGTGGAATTACCTGTTTCAAAGCTTGAGAGGATCATCTACCGTTAAACACATTTTTTAGAACGACAGAATTTGGGCCAAAGTGGGACATTTGGCAACGCCTTTGATAGAGTATCTGTCAATAGAAAAAAGAAGAAGCTCCGCTTTTTAGAGACATTTATAGAGACATTTATAGTGCTGCTGCTAGCAGTCCCGGATGCCTACTGCTATTTAGGAATTTAATATTACTCCCGGGTACATCTGAGAAGATAAATATAATTGTAGCACATTAACTGACGTTTTCAAATTGAAAAACTTTTGTAATTTTCAATTCCAAAACCACGAGGCTGGGCGCCGTGATAATTAAAGTACTTTGTGGACTACAATTCGTGCTGCTGACCACTAAATCAATGTTTGAAACCACTCAGCCGCTTTAGATAAATATCGACAGCCCTAACTAACCGTTTAAAAGTTCGACCGACTGACAGAAACCTAAGCTTCATAAACCGTGAGCAACAGCACACAACTCTGGCAATAAGAAAGTGATGACCCCGGGTGGCAGGAAAACAAGGACACTTAACGACCGCCGGACCCGAGCCTCGATAGAACGTGGGAGGAAATCACTGTCACAGATTGCAGACCTATCAAATTGGCTGGTGGCCTCTTATCGTCCAAAAATGATCGTTTTGGTCCATAATCCACTCATTTTTTACAGAATGTTATGCTCTAACAAATTATCTTAACATCTTCGTTCCAATCTGATAACCGACCGAGACCAGTAATTGTTACACTTGAAAGGAGGGAAACTTTGTTACAACTTCTAAGAAAAGCAAAACAGCTCCGAGATTCAGAGAAATTCTCCTCGGTGTTTCTCTCCCCCGACCTAACACCGGAGGAGCAGCGAGAGCGGAAAACTCTCGTTGATACAGTGAAAGGACTGAGGCGAGACAATCCGAATGGACGATACTGGGTTAGCAGGGGGGTAATTAAATGTGGCTGACCTGTAATTTGTACTCTAAAGAGACTTCAAAAGGAACCTTATGACTATCAATTTAGCCCACAAAAAGGGGCAGTATATGTTGTATTTTATAGTTTACAAGTTTACAAGTTTACAATAAAAGTTTTAGTGTACACAACAGGCCTTCCCTTAGTGGGTCCACCTAAATAAATTAAACACGTATCACCTCTCAGCCACTCTCAGACATTTACAGCACATTGAGGGGAAATATCGTTGGGAAGTGATGGATAGCCTCTGACAGTGGGACGGTCATAAAAGCCTGTCAAGTAATTGCCCAGGGATGATTTGAATTGACCTAAGCTTCCGCAAGAGTTAACGGTCGCTGGCAACCTGTTCCACAGGCGAGCAGCTCTCGGTCCGAAGGAAGAATGGTACTGATTCGCTCTCCAGGTCTCAGCCCGATAAGGAAACACTGGTGGGACTAACCTCATACCCAGCCTTGCACTGTGTTGGAACACAAGATTTGCAGAATTCGGAACAAACCCATGGATCGTCTTCCACACATGTATCAACATGTAACGTTGTCTCCTACGTTGAAGAGACATCAGGTTGAGAACTTTTAATCTCTCCCAATAGTCGAGATTCTGCATTCCATCAAGTCTTCTAGTAAAACACCGTTGGACGTTCTCAATTGACTTGATGTCCCCAGACTTTGACGGATCCCAGACCAGACAACAATACTCCAAAATTGGTCTGACCAGTGATTTGAAGAGTTGCAACATTACCTCTGGTGAACGATCTCGAAAAACACTGAAAATCCACCCAGATAGGAGAGAGGCTCTCCTCACAATGGTGGCAATGTGCTTAGACCAAGAACCATCCGAGGACATCTGGACACCCAAGTCACGGACATCAGCTTCAGGAAACAGTTGTACTCCAGATTTTGTGGTATACGAACATATGTCAACTGAAAAAGGGAATTCCTTGTAGATTGCCGACTTGTTCAGTCTGTAACTCAGGAGTTGAAATTTCTGATCATGTAGCACCATATTGTTTATCTTGGCCCATTCTGTAACCTTCAAAAGATCAGATTGTAAACCCTCCTGATCAACAATATCTGTTATGGCTTTCATTAACTTGGTATCATCCGCAAAGGTGAGACACATACTACCATCCAGTACAGATTCCAGGTCCAGTATATAAATAAGGAAGAGGAGAGGGCCCAGGACACTACCCTGCGCCACCCCGCTGAGCACCTCCACCCATGGTGACCTAACCCCATCCACCATCACACACTGCTGCCTGCCCAGGATCCACGCACTGATCCACTGATGAAGTTTTCCTCCAATCCCGTACCTTTTCAACTTAGCTAGCAACACATTGATATCCACAGAGTCAAAAGCTTTAGAAAAGTCTAAATAGAGAACATCAACTTCTCTATCTCCACAGAGTTCAGTTAGGATGTAGTCAACATGAGATAACAGTTGGGACATAGTGCTACGTCCCTTTCGAAAACCGTGTTGCGTTTCACTCTGTAACTGCATCTCATCCAAATAATCAGCTATTCTCTTTCTGACTAGCCGCTCAAACACCTTCGATAGGTGACTGGTGATCGACACAGGGCGATAATTTGCCGTCGTAGACTTCGACCCTTTCTTAAAGATCGGTGTTATGAACTGCTGCTTTAAACAATTTGGAACAGCCCCATCTTCAAATGACTTGTTCCATAACATCCATATAGGATAAGACAAGCTGCTGTTACATCGTTTCAGAATGCACGAAGGAATGCAGCCCGGAGGTGAGGCCGAAAAGGGTTTAAGCTCCTCTAGTGTACTCTGGATACAATTCTGTGAAAAATCCATGGTCGTCAGGATCTCACCAAGGTCCTCAATGTTACCTGCTGCCACAGAGGGATCAATAGCCGCCGGATTGCTGAAGACGCTAGCAAACTGGTGTTGTAGTAGGTTAGCCTTCTCCAGGGGGTCCACAGTTAAGGAACCATCCGCACGCTCAAGGGGGGCAACTGATGATTTAACCTTTAACCAATATAATAATAAATAATAATAATAGTAACAGTTTATATCCCGCTCTGACACAGTTTGTAATACGCAAATGGTCCGCCTTTCCGAAAAACAGTGACTGCAACCAGATGCCTGCTCCTAGAGCGGTCCTTTTTCTTCGGCGTATGGTGAGATTAGGAGGTGATTTTCTTATGGGTGATTGATCAGGCATGGACGTGATTATCGGCAACACGTTTTCTGAGGAGGTATATTCCTCGGGAGGGTTATTTGCTCCCAAGGTTGACGGCTAGTGTCTCAAGCCTAGATTGGGTACTACACACAGTGGAAAGGACAACAGCACTGACAGTGAAAGGAAAAACCGATGGGTAGTAGATCGACAGTAAAACAGCAGACCAACAGACAGGACTAAGGAAAACTAAGGACAAAACTATGAGTCAGAATATTTAGTGGAACTAACAGACGCCCAGAATCATAGGTTGAGACACCACCAAGGAGGGGGGGAGGGGTAGGTAGGGGATTTTTTTTTGTTTTTTTTTGTTGTTTTTTTATTGTTTTTTTTGTTGTTTTTTTTTGTTTTTTTTTGTTTTTTTTGTTGTTTTTTTTTGTTTTGTTTTTTGTTTTTGTTTTTTTTTTTGTTTTTTTTTTGTTTTGTTTTTTTTTTTTTTTTTTTTTTTTTTTTTTTTTTTTTTTTTTTTTTGTTTTTTGTTTTTTTTTTTTTTTTTTTTTTTTTTTTTCTTTTATCAATAAATTAGGTCATCAATAAATTATCTCTACAATTCGTCTACAAAAGAAACAGCCCTGGGTACGCCCAAAAAATTAAAACTCATAAAAAAATAGAAACTTCCATCCCGTAACAAATATATAACAATATATAACCTTTAACCAATATATACATTTTAGATTTAATAATAATAATTTGGCATACGTTGCAGGCCCCTTATAATATAATATAAGGGGCCTGGAGGGAATACCGCGCTAGGGGGGAAAACATAATCAATCATATCTCCGGATCCAGATAAGGTACAGAAATCGTTTTGGTAGCGTTGGAAAGAGGAAGATAACAGCTTTCAAATGCAACCGGTTTCAGGTCTCTATCTTATTAGGAACAGGAGATATGAACCAAACTCCGCAAAATCGAGTGCGGTAAAATAAAAAAATTCGAGATTTTAATTCAAATTTGAAACAAAGTGTCCCTGCAGGGATCTGTGACGTCACTTTTTGAAAACAACCAATCTTTGAACGGCTATTGCTCAGCCTCCTCAAATCCAATTAACTTCTCTCAAAAACAGCAAGGTAGATAATTGTCAGATCTAACAGCTAGTGAAAGAATCAAGCAAAACGGACTTCAGGGGCCAAAGTTATAAGCACCGCCGTTTTTTCGCTCGCAAAGTTATTTTCGACCCAGCCGGGCTCAGGCCAAACGCGCGCGCGGCATTCCCTTCAGTCCCCTCGTTGCGGGTAGCAGGTAAGTACTCACGCGGTTCTTCACATGTTGGTACGTGCGCGCGAAGAATACTAGTCCAGAAATATGCAGAAAGGCGTCCGCGCGTTACATCAATCTCGACCGTCCTACAAATTATACACTACACAGTACACACCCAAAAATACACCAATGTACAAGACATACCAAGACGTACCAAGACTTAACAGCAGCTTTACCGTGGAACATTCTTTTTTAGTCAAGTGGAGAAAACTCGAATTTTAATTAAGTTTATCGTTATATAACTTTGACAAGAAAAGATCAAAACACTCTTTCAAGTTGCGTTCAGTAATTCTAATGTCCTGGGGAGACAAGTTCTCAAAACGGCTGTCTCTTACAAGTTCTTGCATCCCTTCAGCCAAGGCATTAATTGTCTCACGTCGATCGACTGGGTGTTGGGCCTCCTCACTTTCATCTTTATCTCCATCATCGGACGGGTGCGGGATAACATCGTTTTGAAGGTTATCAGGTTGCACTGTGTTATTCACCTCTCTGTCTTGCACAGGCACTGCTTTGCTCTCATGTGCTTCCACCTGTGTAATAAAATCAGCGATAAAATTAGACTCTCTGAGCTAAATATTAATACAGTCGGACCCCGATTTACCGGGATGCTCGGGGGAAAGGTTTTTGCCCGGTAAATCGGGGTGCCCGGTATATCGGGGTAAAATATTGTTAATTGCCTAAGTATTTCGGGGGAAGATTATCCTCCCGGTAAATCGGGGTTCTGGTAAATCGGGGCCCGGTATATCGGGGTCCGACTGTACATCATACTATTATTAAAGCAAATAGGGAAATGATGAGTGATGGTTTTTTTACCAAATATGGCACAAAATTCCTGGAAATGGTCATTTGCACGTGTTGTCCCTAGAAGGACCCTGGCAACCTGCCAGCTTGAGCCTTAAACTGCACGTGCATCCTTGATTCATCTCTCTGCCGGTTGCGTGATTGATCGTTTGGTCGATTTAATCTGTTCACCCCCTGTTCACCACGTTTCGTGAACATGACTACTCAATTTCAACACAATCGCCAGCGAGTTTGGAGGAGCCATATGTCCCAAACTGGCGCTAACGCCTATAGACTACGTGATAGAATCCTACAAAAGAGGTGATTATTATTCAAAAAATGTTGTCAACACACGTAATAACAAAGTATCAATGGCACTAATAAGAAATGGCAGTAATACGTGAAAGTATTTTGCAAATGTGCTCCTTCATAAAATACTTCAGGACCTGGCAAAAGAGGACCCGTGGTTTTTCTGTCGAAAGAATCGCTGTGGTTAATTTACCTGATAAATTTACTGATTTTAAAAATTTCAAATGATACTACACTTTTTGCTTAGTTTACTGTATGACCATTGACCATCCCCGACATCTCGTAACTATAAATCATCCTCAGAGAAATCAGGTGCTCGTTTTATAAGAAGAGGAGGGGACGAGGTGCGTCAAACCCCCCATAAAATCTATGAGACATAGTTGTATACAACTATATGGCTCGAAAAGAAATGTGACATCATTAGGTTCTATGAGCCACAGCTAGGTGCGTCAAACCCCCCATAAAATCTATGAGACATAGTTGTATACAACTATATGGCTCGAAAAGAAATGTGACATCATTAGGTTCTATGAGCCACAGCTAGTGAGAGACTAGAGAGGGACGTCGAAAGATGCCATAGTTAGTTTTCCATGAGATAGGTAAATCAAATAAAAATATTTATGACATGAACTTACCACATTGGAAGACGAAGGAACTACAACTCTTTTCCCAGTTTTCTCCTTTACCTGAAGGAATATACACCAGTTAGTCACCACTAAATAATTGTGTAGGCTAAATAGGGGAAAGGGTGCTGCCCGAAATCAAAACCTCCCTACATCAAATGGGGACCAAATATATTGGTACGATCGCCCTATTGCCCTATACTAGTAATATCTAATATCTAGAAGTACAGATTCAATTTTCAAAATATCTTTCCCGGCTAGATCTGGGAAAAATTCGGCCTATTGTAACCCACCTGAGATGGCAGATCAAAATTCTCGTTATCATGTTGCATTGTTTTCCTCCTCTTCTTCTTCTTCACCTCTCTGTCTTGCACAAGCAATGGTTTGCTCTTGTATGATTCCACCTATAATGTAGTAAAATCAGCGATAAAATTAGACTCTCTGAACTAAATCATGGTCAGAGGAGGGCCGGAGGGGACGTGAATAACAGGTTAATTCAGTCTCACAATAGACAGAAACAACATTATATATATATATATTACGGGTGGGGGCCGGGGGTTCAAGATTTATTTAGAGTGTCGGATAACATGTTAATTCAGCATCACATAACGGGTGGGGAGGGGTCAAGATTTAACTAGAGTGACGCTGTGTTACACCGTTACATGTCTTTCAGTAACATGTCTCACCTGAGATGGCAGATCAAGATTTCCATTATCGGGATGCACTGTCTTCTTCTTCACCTCTCTGTCTTGTACAGGCGCTTGTTTGCTCTTGTATGATTCGACCTAGGCAAAAACTGTGTAATAAAATCAGCGATTAAATCCTTAATTATAAAGTAGAAATAAGTGGCGTGGTGATGAGGAGTGTGATGTCCTATCCACACGTGCACATAGAGGGGAGGTGCCCTGGGCCGGGAGGAGTATGGGAGGCTGCACGGGAAGTCTGTCTACGAGCCACAGCTAGTGAGAGGGACGTGAGAGGGAAGTAAGAGGGACGTGAGAAGGGATGTAAGATGCTGATGCATGAAACCGGAAATACCGCTATTGTCTTGGTGACTCTAGTGAGGTAATGCTACCATGTTAACCCCAAGCCTCATAAGATAGTGTATCATGAGAGGGACGTAAGAGGGATGTGAATTGATGAGTAATAGAATAGAATTGATATACAGTCGGACCCCGATGCCCGGGGGAAAGGGTTTTGCCCGGTAAATCGGGGTGCCCGGTATATCGGGGTCAAAATACCGTTAATTTCCTATATCGGGGGAAGTTTATCGTCCCGGTAAATCGGGGTTCCGGTAAATCGGGGTCCGGTAAATCGGGGTCCGACTGTAACGGTTAAATATCATGCCCCAAAAGTCGAAAGATGCCATAGTTAGTTTTCCATGAGATAAATCAAATAAAAATATTTATGACATGAACTTACCACATTGGAAGACGAAGGAACTAAAACTCTTTTCCCAGTTTTCTCCTTTACCTGAAGGAATATACACCGGTTAGTCACCACTAAATAATTGTGTAGGGGAAAGGGTGCTGCCCGAAATCCAAACTTCCCTACATCAAATGGGGATGAAATTTGGGGGAGGGAGAATTTAAAGGAAGCAAATCTGAAGCAGCCGAAATTGAGTAGGCATCTGTTAACGATAACTCACCCTGTGAAGCAGCCAAAATTCATCCATTGCAGTGAATTGTTGAATCATGTACATATTATATTATATGTGAACTGTTATGCGAGCCATGCCAAGCAGATGTCTGATTGTCAATAATATATATTCTGTACAACATGCTGAACAGGTGTCTCTTTGTGATGTTCAAGGGCACTTACCAGTCTAATACCATGACAAGTGTGCATCAGGACCTGTATTTTGGGGAATCCCACTGACAAGTGTGCATCAGAGTGAGTCATCTTACTTACATCATACTATCCGTCCAGAGAGAGAGAGAGAGGGAGAGAAAGAAAGAGAGAGAGAGAGAGAGAGAGAGAGAGAGAGAGAGAGAGAGAGAGAGAGAGAGAGAGATAGAGAGAGAGAGAGAGAGAGAGAGAGAGAGAGAGAGAGAGAGAGAGAGAGAGAGAGAGAGAGAGAGAGAGAGAGAGAGAGAGAGAGCGAAAGAGAGAGAAAAAGAGAAAGAGAAAGACCACGAGGACTGTCAATAAAGTTTTCTATAAATTTGAGATCGGTAAGATCGCCCGAGTTTCTAGTTTAAGATATTAGAGAACATTTGATATGATTTAGTGTGATATTTGGTATTGTTATCTGTATTTGCACAAACCCCAAACTGTAGTATAACTTTGTGCCATTGACTATATAAAGCCGTGAGCCTTTGCTGATGCATGAAACCGGAAATACCGCTATTGTCTTGGTGACTCTAGTGAGGTAATGCTACCATGTTAACCCCAAGCCTCATAAGATAGTGTAGCATTGCAACATGTACCATTGTACCCATACACATATCTCACATAAAGAGAGAAAGAGAAATGAACACAAGCTAGTTTTCCAGGACCTCTAGATCTTGAGTTGTGGAGAGAGAAATGAACACAAGCTAGTTCACTACGGTGGCAGATTCCGGCCAAGAGTTTTTCCAATCAAGTGAAATTATAAAAACTTTATGTCAAAATAAAAATAAACATGTCGTTAAAATTGTTGGCCGGAATCTGCCACGCGAGTGGCAGATCTCGGCCAAGATTCTAAAAAAACCTTGGCCAGAATCTGCCGGCTGCCGTGCACGTGACAGATTCCGGCCAACACACTGAAACTTACTTATATCAAGGCGAAAACCGCTATACCTGACTAATTTGGATACGCTGAATCACGTAAAAACTTTTCCGATCCCTCCGAGGTCGGGAATTTGCCCTAATTGAGCAATTAAGACCAATTAGACCTAATTATACTCAATTAGGGCAAATTTCCGACCTCGGAGGGCTTTGAAAAGTTGCTTACGTGATTCAGAGTATCAAAATTAGTCGGAAAAGTGCCGTCTCATAAGCGTCTATCGTTTCCAGGTGAAAAGTTGTAAGTTGGGTCAATTATACCCTATTATGCTCAATTAGGACACTTTCCCGACCCTTGAGTGATTGGAAAAGTTGTTTACGTGATTCAGCATATCAAAATTAGTCGGGTAATTTCAGTTTGTTGGCCGGAATCTGCCACGTGTGTGGCAGATTCTGGCCAAGGTTTTTTTTAGAATTTTGGCCGAGATCTGCCACTCGCGTGGCAGATTCTGGCCAACAATTTTAACGACATGTTTATTTTTATTTTGAAATAAAAACATTTCACTTGATTGGAAAAACTCTTGGCCGGAATCTGCCACCGTAGTTTACCAGGAACTCTAGATCTTACAGTTGTGGAGAGAGAAATGAACACAAGCTAGTTTACCAGGAACTCTAGGTCTTGTAGTTGGGGAGAGACAAATGAACACAAGCTATACTAGTTCGGTGGAGCGGGGAGATAGGGGCAACATAATTATTCAAAAGGCCAAATATCAATATATTTTACTAACCACATTTGAAGACGACGCCCCTTCAACTAACAGTCGTTTCGCAGCCTTGTCTTTGATCTGAAGGAATAGGAAATTGTTAGTGACGATTACATAACGGACATGATCAAACTGCTGATAGCCGCGGAGTTGATGTAACTGCCTTGTTTTACATCGGAAATGGAATACTAGAGAAGCCGACCCAAAATAAAGTTAACCTCTATTTATCGACATGGGGTAGCTCCATGGGCTAGTTTAAATTAGTTTTGGGCTTCCGTATTTGGTATTACTATTTCGATTAACATATTATTATATCATTATATGGTAGAAAGACATTAGTAATTAGTATTACCTCATCAGGCGGTAGAGTTTCCTTTAGCTTTGTAGTAGTGTAAATATTATTCAGATTCAACCTAGGAGTAGAAAAAAGGAGTGAAACAAATGTGTTCATAAAACTTAAATAATCTTTAGTCTTTGCAGTTCAACTGTTTCAATTAAATAACTTACGAATTCATGATAATAAGAAGTATGAGTATTCAGCTTCAAGTTGACACTGGCAGAGTAGCGGGTGCACTTCACCTCGGGCCGGTACAGTCAATGAGGAAATGAGCATGGCTACTGGCTCAGACTATATAGGCAGGCACGATAGGCAGTCAAAATAGGCAGTCAAAATAGGCAGTCAACGTTAATGAGATTAAAGCATAGATGTGCGTGTAAGATGGTTGGTATGGATCATCCAACGCGACATTTACAAAATTTAGCACGATGCGCGCCGCATTAATGCAGCGCTTGCGGCCGGCCTTTTTATTTCCGAAAAAGTTTTTTGTCCAGGATTTTATTTTTCCCACTAAAATTTTTCCCATTCACACGCACACTCTTTTCAACTGTCCACTTTCCCATAAAAAAGTTCAAAAGACATCATAAAACACACCGTGCATCCTAGTGTCTCTTGAAATAATTGTCTTTTGGACTTTTTGGACCGGTATTCACCTGCACAAAACCACATCACACAGTTCACTCATTCACCCACAACCTCCACCTTTGTAGTAGACATATGTCCCTCAATTGAACTTCAAATTCATTCTCCACACTGAACTCACACTCACAACACGTCTCATCCAAGTGCTTCACTTCACTTCATGAACGAGGTAACATTTGTTTTCTCTCTCAGTTACGAGACGCGTAATACGCTACGTTGTTGAGGAGTAAGGGACAGTTCCGCCTAATTACACCTATTTTTGTAAACCCTTTAAGTGAGTTCTATTCATAAGCCAGTCTTTATATAGATGTCCATTGGGGTTAACCAATTTCTGTTGGATTTGCTAGGTACAAAGTTTGGTAAAAGGATTGCAAATAGTGTTCCCTCTGTATTTCAGTAAGAACTGGTCATTTACACATACTTTGAATGTAACATAGGTGAAATAAACTGCCAGCCAGTGGGAAATATACCGCCGCTCGCTGGCTGTTTATTTAGAGCGTGCCAGTGGTACTTCCCGCCACTGGCTCATTATTTAAGCTAGCAGGGTATATATTAGTTCCAATTTCATAACAAAATAAATATTAAAGTTCAAACAATATGACTTTTACAACCTTTTTATTTATTCCTTCAGATCAAGGAGAAAACTGGGAAACGAGTGATAGTTGTAGGGGCTACGTCTTCCAATGTGGTATGTACCGTTGGATCCCGATTTAAAGTGAAAGGTGCACGAAATCGAAAATCACACCCAAATTCCAAACTAGGAACGTGGCATGCACGTGCAAGCTTCAAACACAACTTAGAAGCATGGGACGGTGTTTGAATCTTCCACGTGTATGCGTATCCCTAGTAATCAATGAATTTCAAACACAACATTGAGACTTCATCTTTTCACCACCCTTTTAGTAGGACACCAAAGAATGTTACAACTTACACACGATTTTTTTTAGGGGCGATTCCAAAAAGACGTCCAGGGGTAGGGGGAGTTAGCCGATTTCGGACATCTCTGGACAAGGGGAGGGGGAGGCCGAGGGGGTTGACGCAATTCGGACTGTCCCAGGTTTTGAAGAAAATTTTTACTGATTTTGCAAGATATAGGTGGACAAAACTCGGACATAGGGGGAGGAAGAGGGTTTGGCAGATTCGGACAGGGGGGGGAGGAAGGGGAGGTAAAAAATGACCAAAAATCATGAACGTCCTTTTTGAATCGCCCTTCAAACATTATCCCAACTTTCGTTTTCGTGCACCGCTTACTTTAACGGCACCCTCGGGGGAAGGACTTAGTCCGCTAAATCAGGGTCATGTAAAATACTGCTAATTTGCTAATATCGAAGGAAGATTATCCTGCCGTTAAATCGGGGTGCCGTTAAATCGACTGTACGATGATCTTTTGCTACTTCAGAAAATATCTACTAAGTTCTAGTTTAATTATCCTTTGTATTTATTATTCTGCCTGAATATCATAATATATGTTATCCGATCACTCAACAATCTATTAATTATCATTGGTTTTATTGTCAGAAAAGCGTTGAACGTAAACGAGCACCGGACCCGTTCGAATCCTCGGATGATGATTTCGTAAGTCATTTATTATGAGCGTGGGGATGAGCCGTACCTCCGAATTCCGAAAGTGATACTTGTGCAAAATCAAACTACGGGAACATACTAGAACAATTCCTTGGTAACTTTTTGCAAACTATGAGTTTCTTATTCAAAATTTAATTTTTCATTCATGAACTATTTACACGTTCATAAATGAGTGAGCCATTTTGTTTGGGTTGAATTTATCGCTCCAATGAGCACCATAAAATCAAATTGGAGCACCAGGTCACAATGGCAGTTGAGAAAATCCACGTGCATGATTTTGGCTCTTCCTGTGACTTTCAATCAGCTGTAACACAGCTTTTGGTCTTGGTTTTTCTTGTGTGCGAAGATCTTTGCTTATTGTTCACCGGTATTTTTACAAAGATGATTGAAAGTCGCGTCGCAGGAAGAGCCAAAATCATGCATGTGCATTTTTGTGGTGCTCATTGGAAAGATAAATTTAACCCAAACAAAATGGCTCACTCTCGGTAAATTAGAGTCCTTAATTTGTTAAATACATAGTTCATGAATGAAAAATGAAATTTTGGATAAAAAACTCATAATTTGCAAACAGTTACCAAGGAATTGTTCCAGCATGTCCCCGTAGTTTCTTTTTGCACAAGTATCACCATTTCGGAGGTACGGCTCGTCCTCCACGGACATAATTTAGATATTATGTAGTTAACTCATTCGATTATTTATATGCTCGCCATATACTATTAATCTAGCTCTAAAAGTAGTCGGGGATGGCGATTTTTTATTCATTTTGTATTTGCATTCATTTTATCGCTGATTTTACTACATAGGTGGAATCATACAAGAGCAAACAAGCGCCTGTACAAGACAGAGAGGTGAAGAAGAAGACAGTGCATCCCGATAATGGAAATCTTGATCTGCCATCTCAGGTGAGACATGTTACTGAAAGACATGTAACGGTGTAACACAGCGTCACTCTAGTTAAATCTTGACCCCTCCCCACCCGTTATGTGATACTGAATTAACATGTTATCCGACAGATCACGAGGTTTGACAGTGGCATGGATGATGCTTTGGAAAGAAAGAGAGATGAGCTTATAAAGGCAGAACGCATTACATTCGCTATATCTACATCGCAAAGCTACAAAAGCCTGCCTTCGTTTAGATCAGCCCCGGATAACCATCCCTTGGAGGAAAACGTACCTTTCAGGAGGATAAGGCGTAAAGTACTCCAATGTTCTCATGGCACCAGAAGAAAGAAACAGGTAATAGTGGTTTACAGCGAGTAATTGCGCGACACAATGTGTGTTAAAGTAAGAGTGGCGTGCCGTGTTTTCTCACAAAACGTAGTGGATGAACGGGGAGTACCATCAGGACCATTGCTAGGGTATTGAAAATTTCTAATTCTGTCTCGTTCATTAGTTATGACATAATATGTTCAATGTTGTTTTGTTCACGGGGAGGGAGGGTCGAACAAGGCAAGTTCAATGTTCATTATTTGAACTTTGATAAAAATGCTCTACAGCAAAATCTGTGCATTTAGTTGTGGATTGAAATGGATGCTTCCATCTCTACCTTGTCTGTAACGCGAGATATCGACAAATATAAAAAACGACCAAAATGAGAGAAAGATAAATTGGTAAACTTGATTGTGTGCACACCCAACTAGCAACCAAAGATAACAAACTCTCTTTCTCTCATTTTGGTCGTTTTTTATATTTGTCGATATCTCGCGTCACAGACAAGGTAGAGACACCAAAACTTTGGTACCCCGGCTATTTTTTTTACGCTGAACACGATGGAAGCATCCATTTCAATCCACAACGTACAGATTTTGCTGTAATGCAATTTTATGAAAGTTCAAATAATGAACATGTTACGTCATAACTAATGAACGAGGCAGAATTAGAAATTTTCGATACCGTAGCAATGCAATGGTCCTGATGGTACTCCCCGTTCATCCACTAAGTTTTGTAAGAAAACACGGTGCACCACTCTTACTTTAAAGTTTAATCATTTCCTTGGTTGATCGAATCAACGAAGCGTGAGATATACAGTCGGACCCCGATTTAACGGCCCCCGATTTAGCGGCACCCCGATTTAACGGCAGGATAAATTTCCCCCAAACATTTTTTGAAATTTTTTTTTGAAAATTTTTTGAAATTTTTTTTGAAATTTTTCAAAGGTGTAACCACGTCCGAATCGTGTTTCGAATCGGTGCACCTTATTGCACGTCATGTCGCTAATTAGACGGTTCGAAACGAACAGATATGTGATCCCCATGAGGCCCATCGAGTCGCAATTTTGACGCTTGTTAAACTGGCCCCATGGGGATCATGTATCGGTTAGTTTCGAACCGTCTAATTAGCGACATGACGTGCGGTTAGATGCATTGATTCGAAACACGATTCGAACGTGGTTTATATACCTTTGAAAAATTTATCTTAATTTTTTTGCAAAATTCTACAGAATGATTGTCAATGCTTTGATCGGTGCTCCCCATGAATTTTCAGAGGAAAGTATATTTTGAAATTCGAATTCTTCCTCACCCCGCCCAGATTCGGCATCGTATCACGTATCGGCTCGTTTCGAACTGTCTAATTAGCAGCAAGACATGCGATAAGATGCACTGATTCGATAAACGATTCGGACGTGGTTGATATGTAGTATGTACCTTAGAAAAATTTTACAACTTTTTTGAAATTTAAAAAAAATTATTTTGTTTTTCTAATCAGAAAATAGAAATTATCATCTAACTATATCTAATGCAAATTTGCATGGAAATGTGACACCCTATCGTCAATGTGACGACGTGATCCGTCAATGTGACGACGTGATCCGTCAGCGTGACGACATGATCCGTCAGTGTGACGACGTGATTCGTAGGTATCACGTATCACACGTGTTGAGAACTGCTTGCGACTTGAGGGGTCACATCACATGTATAAAAGGGAGAGAAAGAGAGAAAAAGAGAGGGATCACATCACATAGCATATAGCAGATAGGCAGAGAGAAAAACAGACCCCTCGATTTGCGATCGGTACGATCGCCCCAGTTTGCTAGTGTAATCAATACATGGACATTGCATTTAACACTTAGAGGTGTTTTAGTAGAGCATTTTGGACAAAAATAGGGTTTTATGGGCCAAATATGCTCTACCCCGATTTAACGGACACCCCGATTTAACGGACAAAACCCTTTCCCCCGAGGGTGCCGTTAAATCGGGGTCCGACTGTAGATGAAGGTTTTTATGAAGGAGTATACTTGTTGTTAGGCGTTGTCCGTGACGGACCCAACGATCTGCTGATTTCTAAACCCTGGATGCATCTTTTTAGCACGTGCGTGCTAAAAGGAGCATCCCGGGTGAATGGCTGGCAGGAAAAAGCTTTATGAGGTTTTTGGAAATACTAGATCCATAAATAAATTACCCCCTTACCTAATAAAAAGAAAATTCATACACCACCACTATTTTTTCCAGAAATCAGCTAAAGATTCCGAGGGAGATAACCATCAAGCAGAGGTAGGTAGTTAAACACGGCCGAATAGGGCCCGTCGCTCTCTCGCCCTCTATCTTTCTCTCTCCCTCCCTCTATCTCTATTACTATATATCTATCGTTGTTGATGAGAGGGGTCACATCACACAGTCAGTGCTTGATAGGTAGTAGGTGAGATCTGATCATGGGTGGGATGTGCTCTGATTTTAGCCGTTAGCGGGTGATATGATTCGGGGTAACTAGTAAAATTGGGGGATCTGTTCCTATATTTTCTCTCTCTCTCTCTCTGTCGACTGTCCCTCTGTCTCTCCGTCTCTCTGCCTCACTCTCGCTGTCTCTCTATCTCCCTTTATCTCTCCCTGTCTTTCTGTCCGGGTTCAGTACCCATAGTTACCGTTTCAGTTGCCATGACAACCATAATTTTGTGAATAAAGAGCGCCCCAGAGTCAACAGCCCTTACTTGAGGCGCACCCGGTGGTGATGTGACCCCCCCTTCTCTCTCTCTCTCTCTCTCTCTCTCTCTCTCTCTCTCTCTCTCTCTCTCTCTCTCTCTCTCTCTGTCTCTCGTGTGAGATCATATATCTTACTATATAATGCAAAAACACCCGAAACTTGATCCCACCCATGCATGTTTGGTGGTCCCTAAATCGTCGTCATCAAGATCAGATCACGTAACAAGTAGCATGCTAGGAGCACCCCACATGCATGATCAGATCACCCCACTGAGGATCAGATCCCCCCACCCAAGATCAGATCATCCCATAGAGGATCAGATCACCCCACCCATGATCAGATTACCCAAGTGAGAGAGAGAGAGAGAAGAGAGAGAGAGAGAGAGAGAGGGGGGGGAGAGAGAGTACTAAGAGGAAACTGAGAAGTGAGAGATATGAAAAACGATCAGGTTTAAACCATCCGTAGGATGGTGTGGGTCCACTAGTATCTATAATGTGATGCAATCCTTGGGTTGGGTTGACTTTGGTCTGTATTCGGGTCGGGGGCCCTTCCCAGGCCCCGAATAATTTACTGAACCACTTTTCGTGTTAGGTAGGACCAGCGAAAGAACAAAGGGTCAGAAAAGAGCTATTAAAAAAGACGAAGTGTGGAGCTAAGTACATATTTAACGAGTACGAAATCTTTCCCGAGTTCAAGGTAATTGAAAAATGGTCTTCTCTGAGGGGGGGGGGGGGGGGTCTGAGGATCAAAAAATGCACTGAGGTTTACATATATGTGATGTAACTCGAGTATTTTGAAGTTGTTACCCAATACCCACACATAACACGCATTGGTTGAGAACTTCAAAAATCTGACTTTATCATGACGAACTATTTCTCTTATAGATACCGATCACAAAGAAAAACGATTGGAGAACAAAGCAGAATCTTCTAGATCTTCTGAGAAACTCAAAAGATCCCGAAATTGTTACTGTAACCATTCTAGAGGAGTTCCCTGACCACAACCATAAAATGGTTTGTCAGAAGACTGCCTTGACATGTGGTAAATACTATGTTGACTCAATTCAGGCAGTGTTTGTTCTCATTTCTTCCGTCACTCGCTCCCCGTTTCGAAAATATAACTCCCTCTCCCTCTCCCATTATTACCAGACTAAGTGCTCATAAAAATACGTTTTTCAGATGAGAAGAGTGTTGTTGTAAAACTTGGGACATCCACCGGTCCATCAGGGGTCAAGTTGGCTTCAGCTGTCGAAAGTCTCTGTGACCTCGAGTTCATTGACACTCTTGTGGACAGACAAACTGCCTATAACTTGAAGAGGAAGTTTGAAGGACGACAGGCTGGTTATGAAGGCGATATTGAGAGGCTGAAAACCCTACTGAAGCAGATCCCTGAACCCGGATTTTTTTACAAGATTGAGTCGGATAATCTTAAAGACTTCCGGCTGATTATACAATCTGGTAAGTTTGAGGTTTGAGTAAAGTTATGATGGTGTGAAGTTTTGGAGTTTTATTGCCTCATATTACCAACTCGCCCGTTTGATTGAGTTATAATGAAACACGACTCGCTTGAACTACCTGCTCTCGTATATAAATTCGATGCTCAAAACATCTCAGCAGTCAGCACTAAAAAAATCATAATTGTCATTATTATTCCCTGCAGAGTTTATGAAGAAGATGATGCTCAAATATGGAGGCATGACACTATTTTTGGATAGCACCCACAACACCACAAAATATCCAGGGATATCCCAGCTCAATCTAATGGTGCGAACCAATGATCGGTTCCAGGTTAGTTAACACTTAACATGAGAGTGGATAGCGACAGAAACAGAATTGGACATTGATAAGAATTGTGAGATTAAGGTTAGACTTAGAGTTAGACTGAATACTAATTCCCCGATAGATTGCCGCGGTCATGTTTACCAGCAGTGAGTGCTCGGATGCGATCAGCTATTTTATGAAAGCTTTGAAAGCCAGACTACCTTCGGATTTTAATCCTCGGTATCTAATGATTGACTATTGCGGCGCTGAGGTTAATGGAGTAAAAGATGTCTTCCCGGAAACCAAAGTGTTGATATGCATATTCCACATACTGCAGGTACAATACTTTTTCTGGGTGTCCGGAGTTATAACCGACAGGACGCATGACCGACCAAATTTTAGGGCTTCGTTTTAGGTTAACGGTTAGGGTTAGGGGTGTGGTTAGGGGTTAGGGGTTAAGAGTTAAGGGCGATTGAATTTCATTCGGTCATGCGTCCCGTCAGTCATGAGTCCGGGAGCCCTTTTTCTCTCTGCCGCCGTTCTCTCTCCCCTACTCTTTCTCTCTGTCTGTCTCTCTCTCTCTCTCTCTCTCTCTGTCTCTCTCTCTCTCTGTGTGTCTCTCTCTCTCTCTGTGTCTCTCTCTCTCTCTCTCTCTCTCTCTCTCTCTCTCTCTCTCTCTCTCTCTCTCTCTCTCTCTCTCTCTCTCTCTCTCTATTGGTTGAAACTATTTTCAGGCCTGGCGAAGGTGGGTTAAGTCAAATATTCCGAAATCTGAGCAAGAGATTAACATCCAGTTAGCTACGCGGGTTATGTATGCACATAACAAGGTATATGCTGCGGATGCTGAGCGGCAACTGTTGGAGAACGGAAACCCTGTATTTGTCAAGTATTACGAAACGTACTACCAGCAGATAAAGGAGGTGATTTGACTTATATCATTGCACATTATAATATCTTTCTTTAGGGATTTGATATGTATCTTATGTCTTTATCCCATGATTCTAATAATTTTTTTCCTAAGAGGTGGGTAATATGTTATCGAGAACAACGAATCGATGCGTCCAATACCAACAACGGCGTGGAACGGTTTAATCGTGCCATCAAGGACGCCTTAGACAAATCAGGAAGGACCTACTCAATCTTTGATACTGTCAAGGTAACATAACTAGGTCATGAATTTTAATCATATAACAGAGCACTGCAGGCGGTGCTCTATTTTATGATTAGATGACTGCTTAAAATGATCCAATGATAAATATAGTCGTTCCTTAATTAGATGGCTATCACTTGTATTCCTGATTCTAAAGTAACTTCAAAAATTATTAAGATCGCCCTTCTAACTCCGAGCGATGGGCCCAGCACCTGCCTTAGCTCAGGTTTCACTGTATATAACTAGTGATCTGGGGCCAGCCCTGCCCAGAATCAATATTCCTTTCTCACGCCTGATAATCTATTCTATGTACAGGTTTTGATTGATGTCGCTGAACAAAAGATGTTCCAGCATATAGAGGCCCAGCTCACCATGGATCAGAAAATGGTTGAGCCCTCTATCGATACTCCGGAATTTCTTGTGGAGTCGACCGAGCTTCTGTGGAAGCACTTCAAGAAAGAAAAGAAATTAGCCAAACATCTGTGTGATCAATGTACGTTTAAATTGCCTTGTTCGACCCTCCCTCCCCGCGCTGTTGTTTGAACAAAACAACGTTTAAACTGCCTATTTTTTCTCGATCGATATGTAAATTATACCATACTAGAAACTAGGATCCAAAGAGTTACAGTGCCAGCTGCTTGATTGCATGTCCTAACTACTACCATTCATTTCAGATGGCCCAGGAAAGATTGAACAGGTTATGAAGGTAATTTTCCGGTGTCATGAGCCTCACCGTGAGGAGCCACACATTGTGAATCTGCTCCACCCTTCATGCTCCTGCCGGTCCTTCACGAACACACGATTTCCTTGCCGGCACATGTTTGGAATTCTGACTAGAGGTATGGCGAAATGGGATGATTTCCCAGAAGCCTTCCGAACAAACCCATACTTCATCAAAGAAGACTTGGGGCTGGTTGGAACATCGTGCTGGCCAGTTTTTATCGAGAATGACTTCCCGCCCCCGTCTGACAATGAAGATGAAGACACTGACATCATTGCCCAGCACCCGGTCGAAGATAGGCGTGGAAACATAAATGCGCTGGCCGAAGGGATGAAAGGGTTATCTAGGGACAGCAAATTCGAGAAGTTATCTCCACAGGACTTGAAAACTATTGAGGAGAAGTTCAAGGAGTGTTATAATCTTTTTGCGTCAAAATTAGGTTAGATTTTATTATTTCACATATTTTTAATCGATTTTTAAATTAACAAAATTAATAAATAGGTATTCTAACAACGCTTGTTTTGGTGATATTTTCTCTTGAACATACATTAAACCAGAAAATTCAAGTGTTCTTCTTTTAAATAAGGATTCCAAGGTAAAGCTGTTACAAGGTCTTGCTACGTCGTGTGTATTCGTGTATTTTTAGCGTAATACACCGTGTACAGTGTACACTGCAGTACACTGTACGAGACGACCGGGATCTATGTAACGCGCGGGCGCCTCTCTGCATATTTCTGGACTATTAATCTTCGCGCGCACGTACCAACATGTGAAGAACCGCGTGAGTACTTACCTGCTACCCTCGTTGCGGGGGTGCGCGCATGAGGGGGCTGCAGCGCATTCCAAAATAATAATCGTTCCAATCATGAATCAGGCCTGCAGCGCATGCCAGAATCAGCCCAAATTTTTTTGAAGTGACGTCGACGTTTGAAAAGCGCTGCCTTATCCCGCGCTGCCAGGGGGCCAGCAACGTTTGCAACGTCGACGTTTTTTTAAAAATTTTTTTGGAAAAGAGGTTTTTTTTACCGCGACCGGACGAACGCGCAAACCTTGGCATACGCTGCAGGGGGCGCGCGCATAATTAAATAGGTCGCGCGCGCGAGAAGCTCGTCGGCCAACAAAAAGTTTCCAAATTTTTTTCACTTTTTACTGTTTTTTTTGGAATGCGCTGCAGCCCCCTCATGCGCGCACCCCCGCAACGAGGGGACTGGAGGGAATGCCGCGCGCGCGTTTGGCCAGATCTGGCCAGAGTCGAAAATAACTTTGCGAGCGAAAAAACGGCGGTGCTCATAACTTTGGCCCCTGAAGTCCGTTTGACTTGATTCTTTCACCAGTTGTTAGATCTGACAATTATCTACCTTGCTGTTTTTGAGAGAAGTTAATTGGACTTCAGGAGGCTGAGCAATAGCCGTTCAAAGATTGGTTGTTTTCAAAAAGTGACGTCACAGGTCCCTGCAGGGACACTTTTGTTTCAAATTTGAATTAAAATCTCGAATTTTTTATTTTACCGCACTCGATTTTGCGGAGTTTCGTTCATATCTCCTGTTCCTGATAAGATAGAGACCTGAAACCGGTTGCATTTGAAAGCTGTTATCTTCCTCTTTCCAACGCTACCAAAACGATTTCTGTACCTTATCTGGAACCGGAGATATGATTGATTATATATTCCCCCCCAGCGCGGTATTCCCTCCAGGCCCCTTATATTATATTATAAGGGGCCTGCAACGTATGCCAACTGTTTTTTAAAACTTTTTACGAGCCTTTTCTGTTAAAAACGAGAACCAGGATGCGTCCAGCGGGTGCTAAGATAACAGAGGTCGATAAGCTGATAAAATAGAAAATTCTGGTTAATTTTTTGACATTATTACACGTTTTAGTTGGTGTGTACTTCTGCACTGTCTGTACTCTATTTCTTTTTGGCTCTTTGCTTAATCGGTTGTAAAGTCCGTTTCAAGCGACTTGACCCGTAATTCTTGGAATTTGGCGCATTGCGCGTGTATTTACAAAGGGGAAATACTGAATTTCCAGGAATCTCAGGTCAAGTCGTTTGAAACGCACTTTAATGTTTGTTTGCTTGTTTTGTTCGTACTAGAGTACCCGTTTGCTGGGAACCCGTGACCTGGTAAATGGTAATTTATCCTCATAAATCTCTATTATAATTTGGAGATGTCGCGTCGAAGTGGTGGTCGTTCGTTCAGTGCGTTTCTACGCGACAGTGCTCCTTCATAAAACACTTTATGTGACCAAAGCTGTAAAGCTGTTGCTCACACTTTTGGAACTTCCAGTGGAAGTTTGTTAATATTTTCGAATGAATTTTAAGATGCCAGTCTTATTGGTTATCAATTCAGTTGCCATGGCAACCGTGTAATTATTGACGTTGAAAGGGCGAAAAGAACTGCCCGGCGAAGCCGGGTGGGTTGTCAAAAAGCCCTTACTTGAGGCGCACCCAATGGGTGCGCTAGTAATATATATATAATATATAACCGGTGACATTTTATTTGATTTTTAAAAGATAATGTGTTTGTTCCTTAGAGCAATGAGTCTCATAGTAGGAGCGGTTAGATCAGCACGTGCAGAAATTCGCGCGCCACCCTAATCTCAGGTTACTCTCACGGCTTCATTTCGCATCCAATCCAAAAGTGACCTTCATCAAACCTGTAGATCTCCTCAAGGAGAAGCGAAAACTTAAGGGACATTAGTTGATTGGATGCGACCTCAAGGAGCTATGACAATGCACAAAAAGGGGTGGCACACGACTTTAACCACGTGGTGATCTAACCGCTCCTACTATCATACCCATTGGGTTTTTGAAAAAACGGCCATTACAATTTTGGCGAGGCGGGTAAATCATTTACTGTAACGCGCGAATTCCCCAAAAAAGCGCTGCTTTTTTACGCCGCGCGCGGAACCTAAAATTACGCGCGCAGTGTAAAATTTTAAAATTCATTGAAAATTTCCTCTCGTTCGCGTTTTATAAGGAACCATAATAAAGTTCAAGAGCGCACCCCATCCAAGAGCGCACCACCTCCAAAAGACACCACTTCAAGAGCGCACCACATCAAAGAGAGCTCCCCATCCAGAAGATACCGCGCGCAGGGGACACCACGCGCAGAAGAGACCGCACGCGCAAATACAACGCCGCGCTGGTCTCTTCTGCGCGTGGTGTCCCCTGCGCGTGGTATCTTCTGGATGGGGAGCTCTCTTTGATGTGGTGCGCTCTTGAAGTGGTGTCTTCTGGAGGTGGTGCGCTCTTGGATGTGGTCTCTTTTGGGTGTGGTACGCTCTCAGGTGTGGTCTCTCTTCGATCGGGTGTGCTCTTGGGTGCTCTTGGAGGCTCTTGAACTTTATTATGGTTCCTTATGTCGCCTAAAAAAGTCGACGAAAAATTCCAAATTCGTGAATTATAAGAACTCCGGTCAGTTCTCATCTTGCCAATCCGTTTTCCGGGAACCCCTGGCCAAAGGACATTAAAGTCGGATTTTTTGAAACTGTCACCCCCCCTGAGTTTTCAAATTTCTTTAAATGACCATAAGTCCGGTTCCTGATGAGATAGAGACTTGAAATTTGGAGGTTATAAAGATCTTGCTAAGTTCTTCCGAACCTCAAAATTTCAAGTCTCTATCTTATCAGGAACCGGAGATATGACAAATTTGTTATTTCAGGGGGGTGACAGTTTCAAAAAATCCGACTTTAAAATTCACATACCGACCAAGTTTCATATTGATTGGATAAGATTTTGGGTGGCTACGGTGAAAAATATCGTATTTTTGGCATTTTTAACTTTCCCGACGCGATTTACGACCCTTAAACATTGAGTTACGGGAAATCGCCATCAAGTAAAATGAAGTTCAAACGATTCTCTTTCCCCACTATTGCGTTAGTTTTTTGATTTAGAGCCGTTTTCAGGGTCTTAGAAGCGTTTGAAAAAATGTAAGTATTTTTGGCGCAATGACGTCACCCCGTGACGTCACTGTTGTAAAGATCGGATCAAAAATCTGAGCCCGTACTTACACCCGCCTTGGTCCAAAGTACCAGTGTACAAATTTTCAGGGGTCTAGCTCAAAAACTGTAGGAGGAGTAGGGAGAAAACAATTATCGGACTAACATTTTGGAATTTATTATATGGATATTGGCTTGTTTAAGTTTTCTAAAACCCCTTGTTCCTCGTTTTTGTGCATCTAATGCTACTAGGATCTGTTCAAATCAAATAGAATAAAATAAAATCTAAACGCATGCGAATTTCCCAGCGAGTGGGCCCTCCTTGTCAAGTCTTAACTCAAAATATTAAAATCAAATCGCCCCGTCGTGTGGTCACTGGTCAGTCATCAGCAGCAGCTAAAACAGCAAAAACACACATAGCTAAGATTTCGCCGCCTGACTGAAGTCATTCGGGACCGTGGGGTACCCTCTCACCGGAGGCCTGTCCTTGTACTCCTTCATGAAAGTACCCAGGCTAGCCTTAAACCCTGCCAATGTTTCACAAAGGGTCACCTCTCGGGGCAGTTGCCAGTTTATTCCACAACTGAGGAGCTGTTCAACTCGTTCAGTTACAGGGCTCCTCAGGAGCCCTGTAACTGAACGAGTTGAACAGCTGGGTAGATCGCCTCCTATCAGCCCAATAAGGATACTTTTGACCTGTATCCCCAAGCGGCCTGTCTGGAACTCCATTCCTACACAGTTAGGTACTAGTCTATGATAGATCTTCCAGACATGTATAGGCTCGTACCTCTGGCGTCGCCTCTGAAGGGACATGATTTTCAGTGTCTCCAACCGCTCCCAGTAGGTCAGCTCATTCATCCCATAGCTCGCTGAACGTTCTCCAGCGCCTGAATGTCAGCTACCTTGGACGGTGACCAAACCAAGCAGCAGTACTCTAGAATGGGACGAACCAAGGCCTTGTATAGAGTCAGTAATACCTCCTGAGATCTACATCTGAACACACTCAGAATCCATCCCGCAATCCGGTTGGCCCTCCTAACGATGGCATTGATGTGATAAGTCCATGTACCATCCGCCGACAACCATACGCCGAGGTCCTTTACGTGCTGTTCAGGTTCCACAGTCGTACCTAGGTAGTTCCCTAAGTAACTTGGACTAAGGGTCTAAGGACTTGCCTAAAGCAAAGCAAAGCAGGCCAGCTAGGATAAATTCATTGCAGGGGGTGCTGATATCCCTTTCAATCGCGTCAGCCACGGTCCTTCCGGTACAGATTTCTCTGCAGCGTAGTCAGGCGCTACCCCACAACATACGCACTCGTGTTGCTTTCGGGTCTCTCAAGAGAGCCCCTACCAAATCCAATCATAGCTTGGTCGGCTAGACGACATGCGCTAGACCAGGATCGAACCCGGGACCTAGTGCGTGAGAGGCGAGTGTACTAGCCACTTAGTCAGGACCATTATTGGTTCACGGTCGTGCCCACGGAAGGAGTGCTTGGATCATCTTGAAACCGGTTTTAATATGCACTAATGCATATCCAAAACTACACCACCCTTGCCTAGGGGGTATATCATTAGCTGAAACTTCTTCTCGTGAAGCCTCATGTTGTTATTGGACGACCACTGGCTAACATTTTTGATGTTCTCTTGAAGTTCCACTTGGTTAAGAAGGGTCTGGATAGCCTGGATCAGCTTAGTGTCATCGGCAAAAGACATCGAGTCTGCACTTGAGAGGCAGTCTTTCAGGTTGAGTACATAAAATATGTTTCATTGCCTCTAAGTATTGCTTGAACCGCTTTAGGAAGTCGCTGATGTGAACTGTATACTTTAACCTCTCAGCCTTGTATCACTTTTATTGGTGTATGGGGAGCGGGACGAAGTTATATATCTCATTTGTGTGACTTCTTGAAAAATTGTGTGTAAACTTAAACTTAAGATTCATATTTAAACGCCTTTACCTAAATGTTTTGAAGGATGAATTGTTTATTATCAACTTACTTACTTATTATCCTTGAAGGGGTCTCCTCAATCGTTAGAGTGGCCCGCGTCGGAATATTTCGCTCTTCTTGAAAAACGCCGCCACTCGTCACGATATTGTGTTTTCTGTGGTATCATCCACACCTGAAACATTGCAGGCGTTCTCACAGACACACTGCAGCCAGGTCTTCCTACGTCGTCCTCTAGATCTCTTCCCATATCTAGGGACCCAGTTCATGAAGATCTTCGGTATCCGATGTTCTGGCATCCTGGACACATGACCAAGCCACCGTAGCCGGTTCGAGGAATGCACTGATTCCTGCTCTCTTCAAGACCTTCACATTGCTCACTTTGTTGTACCAATTAATTTTAAGGGTACGTGGCGGAGACAGTTCTGATGGAAAACCTCTAAACGGTGTATCTGTGCCTTGGTAGTGTTCCAGGTCTCACTCCCATACAGTAGAATGGTTAAGATCGCAGCCTCATAGATATGCATTTTAGCTCGCTCCCACTACGAATGTTCCAGACCTTCCCGAAGCTTCGGAATGCACCTGATCCTTTCCCAATTCTAGAAACAAGTTCGCCATCCAGATTCCCATCATAGCATATCTTTGATCCCAGGTTTAAGGGAAATCTCTGACCTGACCGATTTCTGCATCACCAACATTAAGATTGACTTCAGGTGGAGGCTGTACACTGGGTTTAGCAACAGCCATGGCCTCGAACTTCTTGGTGTTCACCTTCCGCCCGGCATACTCAGAAAACTAAGTCAGTGGATTCCTGGAGCCCCTAAAATAACTAAAAACGGCCAATATATGGCTATAATAATATTTTCTTCAGTACTTTTAACCGAAAAATCAACTTAAGGTAACCATGGCAACAACACGAATAACCACTGCCCTACCTCCGAATATTGATATTACCAAGGCTGAGCTAGCATATGGAGAGCACATGCTACCTAAATTGGTAAGTTAGTGTAGCCTTAGAATTAACATTTGTAAGTCTATAATAGCACAGACCAACCCATACCGGAATTAACTCCATAATACGAAGACGGAGCACGAAATAGGAATGCATTCCTATCTTGTGCTCCGTCTTTGTATTAGTTGTATAGTTGATCTCTATCAGCCCACTACATCTCCCCTCTCACCCTCCCTCGCCCCACATCCCTCCCTCGTTCTCCCCTCTCACTCATCTCTCCCCTCTCGCCCCACATCCCTCCCTCGTTCTCCCCTCTCACTCATCTCTCCCCTCTCGCCCCACATCCCTCCCTCGTTCTCCCCTCTCACCCATCTCTCCCCTCTCGCCCCACATCCCTCCCTCGTTCTCCCCTCTCACTCATCTCTCCCCTCTCACCCCACATCCCTCCCTCGTTCTCCCCTCTCACCCATCTCTCCCCTCTCGCCCCACATCCCTCCCTCGTTCTCCCATCTCTCCCCTCTCGCCCCACATCCCTCCCTCGTTCTCCCCTCTCACCCATCTCTCCCCTCTCGCCCCACATCCCTCCCTCGTTCTCCCCTCTCACCCATCTCTCCCCTCTCGCCCCACATCCCTCCCTCGTTCTCCCCTCTCACCCATCTCTCCCCTCTCACCCCACATCCCTCCCTCGGTCTCCCCTCTCACTCATATCTCCCCTCTCACCCCACATCCCTCCCTCGTTCTCCCCTCTCACTCATCTCTCCTCAGAACAGACAACTCCAGGACGAGACATTGTTGACTCGTCAAAGAGCGCTAAACGCTTTATGTGACGTGCTGCACAATCCAGAGCACGTCAGTGCAGCTCTCAAAGTCGGTAAGCCGATTCAAGAAAATGGAAAATTCTCAATTGCTCTTGCGGTTTGCTGATCAATTTTGAGCAGTTCCTTTAGTTTCAATCAATGGTTTTTACCAGTTTTCAAAAACAAATAATTTAAAATACGAATTACGATTGACCGGCCGTTGTCCAGCATGAAGCAAGTCGGTTTGGAATGCAAACGCGTAACGCGCGACAACTCAAAACTGTAAAAAGGACCCCCGTTATCGCGCGTTACTATGGTTATGATCCAGGTATGACAACATGAGCATCTCCTCAATTCACACATCACGTTCATTCCCTGCAGGAATGGCAAAGAGTCTCAGGAAACTGTTAAGCGATGGCGATGGAACTGTGAGATGGAAGAGTACAGAGGTGCTGTTTATCTGTTCCAACCAAGCCATCGGACGGGATAGCATCCTGGAATTTGAACTTATCGAACCAATCGCGTCTTTATTTGATGACAAACACGACGAGGCCAGGCTCATGGCTCAGAGGTAAACCAATTTTCAGCGGGCGATTCGGATGCAGTTAGAACGTCGGAGGCTATTTGTTCATAAGTTGACTAAAACGTTTTGTTTTCAGGGCCATCGAGAGCGTAAGTCACACTGTAACTGGCGCCCGTGGAATAGTGAAGGCAAACCTAATCGCTAAACTGGTGGAAAAGCTGAAAACAGAGACGGACGAGATAAAGCAGCTTGTTCTGGACACCCTGCACTACTGTATGAAAGTAGACACAGAACAAGCATTGGCTGCCGGAGGAATGGAGGTGTTTACCTCCCTTCTCACTCATGGAACTTGGGAAATTAGGGGTAAAGCCGCCAGAGATATCATGGATATTAGGTAAAAACAATTTTCAATGAATAACAGATTCAAATTACTTGTGTTTTGGACTTTTGATAGAGTCCCTATAAGCATATCAGCTAGTCAAATTTAAAATTTCAGACCCAACTTCCCATAGCCGACCCTACTATGTGATTATGAAATGGGAACAGCAACCTGTTATTCTAAAAACTATAACAAAAAACTCTCTGACCACGATTTCAAACTCTTTCCAGTTTCCCTATTGATGGAAAATCCCGAGCCGTCAAATGTGGCTGTATTCCGTGTTGGTCAAGTTATTGGCGGATGAGAATTTCAATGTTCGATCTCAAGCTGCCGGTGCTCTTATGAGGTCTGTATAAATGGAGCTGCTGGTTTCTGTTTATTTTCATATATAATATCACATAAGTGATCCAGCCGAAAGCTCCAATTTAATGAGCCCTAATCACCCTTTATATATCACCCTAACCACTTCATTTACCCCCACAGTATTGCGATAACAACGGAGGGGAAGAAAGCATCAATTAAGGAGGGTGCGGTTGAGGCCCTCATCGCTCTTCTCAAGATGGACGAAGGATCGGAGGTCAAACTGAATGTGATAAAGGTTAATACACTGGCTAGTGTTCGACTCATGACGGTTAAGGTGTGACAGAAATGTAGCCGGCACACCCCTTAAAATACCATCTTGGCGGTCTTTTTAGTACGGCACACCCCTCAAATACCATCTTGGCGGTCTTTTTCTTGTTATGTTCTACACCCCCCTTTACGGGTGTCGAGCTAGGCAATCTTTTTCATATCTCAAAATACTGTACATTGCACACCCCTGCATACATAACACCTTGGGTACAACCCAAATATTCTTGGAGGTCTATTTAGAGTCTTGCTACACGCATTTTCTTAGACTTTAAAATTCCCGAGATTTCTTTTTCCGTTCCCAGCACCTCTTGTTTCAGACTGTAAACCTCTCGTCTTATCAGTTGAAACATAAATAAAAACTATGGAAACTTTCTCTGACGATTTTACCGAAACAAACTGCAAAACCGATACCTAATTATCCGTTGTGACAATGTGACGAAAATATGTTATTGTGAGGCATTGAGGCCTGAATATTGTGCCAAGTTTGATTAACATCTGATCAACGTTTCAACCAGGCGATAACCATGCTAGCAGAACACCCCGAAGGAAGGGAGAAACTTTCCGAAATTGTACCCCTGGTGAGCTGCACAGACAGACAGACAGACAGACAGACAGACAGACAGACAGACAGACAGACAGACAGACAGACAGACAGACAGACAGACAGACAGACAGACAGACAGACAGACAGACAGACAGACAGACAGACAGACAGACAGACAGACAGACAGACAGACAGACAGACAGACAGACAGACAGACAGACAGACAGACAGACAGACAGACAGACAGACAGACAGACAGACAGAAAAATGTCTATGTCACCAATAACCATATATCTTGTTTTCAGTTACAAACGATCAAGGCGTCCGGAGGTCCCATGATGCAAAAAGTTTCGACTACAGCTATCAACGTTATCACCTGGAAACCATGAATCAGGAACTTTATTAGAGCGGGACGGGAACTTTATTAGAGCGGGACATGGACAGTTGAGATGTCTCAACAAGGACAGAGAGAGGAAAAAAACTTTTAGCAAACTGTTTTCATTCGTACATACAGCAGTGTTATAGGAGTCAAAATGTGTGAGATTTGAGAATGCCTTTTTTAAAGAATGCCTTTTCTTTTTTTGATCAATCTGTCTGGCACTGCCAGAATCCGTTTTGAGAATCAAAACGGGCGACTCAGATCGGGTCGGTGCCGCCAGACGGTAACTGGTTGGCACCATTTTATCCAAAATTATGGCCAATAGGGAAGAATTTTTTGATAATGATAGAAAAGGTCGGGGTCAGTATTTACAAATGATCCCATGATCCCCTGGGGCCATTCTCATTTCTCCCGGCCTCCCGCAAAGTTTATAACGAGCTGAGTGAAAGTTATAAAACTTAAACTAATTTAAACACGGTTATTGTTTCTCAAACATGAGTAAAAAATATTTGCATAACAGACTTCAATGCCCTGTTTCAAATGCATAATTTTCCTAGCACACACTCAATAAAATTTACTCTAATGGAGTTAAACATTGACCTGTTTGAACGTCTGTTTAAACAAAACAATTGAAATTGTTTGCAAACTAGTCTCACCGTGCTAAACACTGTTTAAAACACTGCTTAAAACAGTGGTGCATATAATCCAAAAAAATGGACGAAAACATAACCTACAGGGTGTTCATTTTGGATCTTTACAAGCGTTGGGCTTCACCCAGAAAAAAGTTGACAAGATAAGGTCATGAAACTTCATACTTGGACTATTCTATACCCTCATTCAAGGTTCCTGGGGGTTTTGGAGCTTTAGGACCCTGGGAAGTGTGTTTTTGGCATCAAAACTACCAGAAGGAATTTTTGCTGGTGCTGAGACTTTGCTAAAATGTTTTTTGGGTATTTTCTATGTCAATTCTAAGTTTCATAGAGATTGGATGTGTTTTTCAGACTTAAAAAGTGGCTGGAAAGACTCAATTTTAGCCGTTTTTGAGCTGTTTTCGAGCCTTTCCAGCCACTTTTATCGAAATTTTGAGTCCGAAAAACACATCCAATCTCTATGAAACTTTAGGAGTGACATAGAAAATACCCAAAAAACATTTTAGCAAAGTCTCAGCACCAGCAAAAATTCCTTCTGGTAGTCGTGATGCCAAAAACACACTTCCCGGGGTGCTAGAGCTCCAAAACCTCCAGGAACCTTGAATGAGGGTCCAAGAATGGTCCAAGTATGAAGTATCATGACCTGATCTTGTCAACTTTTTTCTGGGTGAAGGCCAACGCTTGTAAAGATCCAAAATGAACACCCAGTATTACACAAATGAAAAAAACTTTTTTTTTCGCTCAAAACTGATATTTTCCAAGTCCATGTCTAACAAATAGAAGTGTTCTAATTTGTTAGGCACGGTCTTTACCATAAATAATAACGATCACACGGTGGCCATAGATTAAGATAGAAAACTAGGGAGTTCCGATCTCTCTGTGTGATCTCTCTCACTCCTTGTAAAAAGTTCACTGAGAATAATACTTTTGCGCAGAACGTGGCTCGAAACCCTGCTTCCTCGGTCTGCATTAGTGTGTGTGTGTGGTATCCACCGTTCTGACATTCTCATATAATATATTATATGGCTGCTGATTCCATGGCTGCATTTCACAATTTTATCATGTCTGAAAACGGAATTAAAATTAATTCAAAGTACCCCTAGAGATAAGATGTATATCATGTACATTGTCGCGCTATTTCTAGCATGAACGGAATTACATTTTGAACCTAAAATTAATCAAAATTGAGAGTGGTCATGCAGACTATAATATAGGATGGTACTGGCACGGTACAATTATAGTCTAGTAAGGGGAGCTGCTATATTTAATTTCTTTAGGAGCGAGGAGGGCCCTCGAGGGCAGGTTGGAATTTTGGGAAACGTTGTTGTTTTAATAAAATTATATGCTTTCGGTACCACGGGGGCTAGTTTCTTAGAAATTCACCCTGCTTTTCCAGGAATATTTGAGTGATAAGAGTTGTTAGAACGAGGTTAGAAAAACTGACAAGAAAAAAGGTGCGTCCTAGTATTTGATATCGCTATATTTTATCGGCATCTAGGCTGCAGCAAAGGCCGATGAGTTACCGCACCACCGGAAATAATATGGTATGAAAGTGAAAGTGAAACTAAAAAAATGAATAAACAACCTACCATATAATAATGCTGATCTGCTCATTTTCGTTTCGTTCCTGAATCCTGAGTTTTGTGGATCCAAATAGGCACTTTCGAGGCTCCGTCCTTTGAGCGGTAACAATCCTACAATATGGGTGGTGGTTATAGGACTAATATTACCTTTTTCGACCCTCCCTCCCCGCGGCGTCTTATTTGCGCGTTACAAAATCAGTGAAACACAAAACCTTTTTTTTATAAAATAAAATAAAAAGGTTTGAACAAAACAAGACTAATACTATACAAATTACTAAATTAGAGAAGAAGACCAGATGATCAGTTAAAACATTACATTAGCAGTCTTTAGAATACCTGTTTTTGAAGGTATCCAGGCTGAGCCGATCGGTTAGGTTGAACATTGTTAACTTTTGCAGTGTTTAGCACCGAGGCCAGCAGATCATTGGTAGTGGCACCTGTTCCCAACTTTCGCTTCGCATCGTTGGCCATTGAACTGGAGTACCCTAGCCTGGGGGTGGGAAACACGGATCAGAAAATGACAATAAATAGTTTTATAAAGGAGCATACACAATAAAATATTTGATGAAGGAGCAGGATGGTTTAAGCCTAAAATTACCTTGAACAGTACTTGTCGAAATCACCGTTCTTGGATTTTGAGGAGGAAGATCCGCTCATATCGCTATAGCGGCTCTTATTAACAGTAGATAGGAACATTGTGGATGCTGAGTTTGGTTAAGCTACAAATAAGGGGGGAGCTTTAGTTTTCAGTGGCAGCAGTGCAGCATCAGCAGGTGTATAAATCTGGACCTGGTATTTTGGATAATATATATCGAGCTGATCAGTATGTTGGCAAAGCGAAATTAGATTTGTTGTGAACTTCACTTGTTATGTTCTAACCCTCTAAACACAGTCTAGCCAGGCAAAACTTCACAAGAATAATCACTTTCGGAAAAATATCCTTGCTATCAAGTACAGTCTAGGATTGAAGAGATATAAAAGCCTGGTACACGCTTCAGTCGCTTCAGTAAAATTGATACGTCTAGCTAGGCCTAGGTATTTCAATACCGATCAGGCCAAGCCTTCTATAGATTGTTATAAAAATATCCCGAGCCTATAATAATATTATATCTCCAAGTCCAAGCAATATTAGCATATCCCTCAAGGAAGTAAATTTAAAGAACGGGGCCTTATAGAATATATAATTTGGTTATTATATGGAGCAGTAATTTAGTATTAAAACTGATATACCATATAATGGAATTAGGTTAGTCTCTCTCTCCTCTAACTTACAATTTAATTTTATTGACTCAAGGAATTACTATTAAGAAACTTAGCGATATAAGTGTCACCGACTGGTGCGAGATTTTATTATAGTCATAAGTCATTTGCACAGGTGAACACAACTGAAACTAATCCCGATAAAGAGAGAAGGAGAAAACAAGAGAGACATTTAGAGAGTGAGAGAAAGAGAAAGTGAGACTGGATAGGTAAGCCTAGCTATTCGGATAGCCATATCATAATATTTTAATCGCTCAAAGAAATAAAGTAGTAGACCCACGAAGCAGACCCCCCGTTATACAACTTGTAATCCAAGCAAATCTAGGTTCAAGCTCAAAGAGAAAAGTAAGTCGAAAGCTAAATTACATAACGTGATATGATATAATCTAGGAAAATAACAAGGGCAACTCACCAGCCATGTTTGCAGCAGTTTAGTGCAGTTTAGTGGGGGCTACTGCAGCTGGTATGGACGGTAGCAGGTCTAGGGATCCTTTTATATCTGTCACCCAGTCCTCCTCACGCATCTCTTTCGTAGAATACCCTTCACCCAAATTCTGACCTTGAAACTGTGGGAGCGTTGCTTTCCAGGAATGCTAGTCGTGGGGGGAGGTGGGCGATAAGACAATTAGACTGCCTTCTTCTCTCATATAGGGACTCTCCTGCCCCCCGTCAGACAGGGGGAGATACGCAAATTATGCGAGTGCTTTTCCTTTTTTTCTCTCTCTCTCTCTCTCTCTCTCTCTCTCTCTCTCTCTATCTCTCTCTCTCTATCTATCTATCTATCTATCTATCTATCTATCTATCTATCTTTCTATCTTGTCATCACTCCACTAATCTCGCTATAATGCAATGCTCCTTCAATTTATTTGTTGTAGAGCTCTCTTGTGGATCTGAGGACACGTACGACGTCTGGTTTTAAGGAACTATGATCAAAATGGAATACAGATTACACAGTCCAAGAAAGGGAATGGTTGAAGTACTTTAAAACTGGGGAATCTCGATGTCCAAGATACGAAGATGTGACGAAATGGTGCAACTAAATCTAACTAGGAACGATTGACTGACTGTTTTTATGAAGGAGTCATACTTTATCCCAATTCATTCTCATTTTGATCTTTGTCTACTGATGATTGGTGCCTCCTCGTGGGGCATCATGAAACATGTGTATAGACCTTAAAAACTTCTGTTGTTTTTAATTTGTATAAACTGCTCGCCGGCTAACCCCGTGCTAGAGCTCTCTGTTGATCTCGGACCAAGGGACAGGATATCTATCTTGTCATCACTCCACTAATCTCGCTATAATGCAATGCTCCTTCAATTTATTTGTTGTAGAGCTCTCTTGTGGATCTGAGGACACGTACGACGTCTGGTTTTAAGGAACTATGATCAAAATGGAATACAGATTACACAGTCCAAGAAAGGGAATGGTTGAAGTACTTTAAAACTGGGGAATCTCGATGTCCAAGATACGAAGATGTGACGAAATGGTGCAACTAAATCTAACTAGGAACGATTGACTGACTGTTTATTTATTATCAATCATACTATTATCCATTCAATTGATCATGTTATCTTGTCTGACTAATGGGTGATCCTCGTGGGCACATGACATGTGATGGAGCTGGAATAACTTTCTGTCGTAGTTAACATGAGTCGACGCAAATACCTATCTCCAGCCCACTCATCGCAGCAAATACATTCTGAGAATGCAGCTCACTGACCACTATATCTTTCATTTTCATTTCTAAATGCTATTGAGAGTATGTATGTACAAAAGTATCTTCTATATCAAATCGACGGGCGACGAGTCCGATCATTTTCTACTAATGAGGCGAGAAAAACACGGGTTCTGAACGTATCCATGGCATCATACCGATGCCAAATCACTAATTGGTGACGAATCATCTGACAGGATATCTAACCCACTGAACTATCATACGATCGAATATAATCTACTCTATCTGCCTTACGGCTCCCTTCACTCGGGTATCTCGCGAATCTCCGTGATCTCATGCTAGTCTATTTTATTCTTTTTAATTGATTATATTTGCTTCTGACTATTGATTTATCTCTAGCTACAAATTCATTGAGCCCAGTTTGATCAGACATGTAGTATATGTCTGATCAAACTCGGGATGAATGGCTAGGTCACCTGGTCACTGCTGCATGGTGGAGCTGGAGTTGATATATTTGCTGTCGTAGTATAACATGATGTACGACAGCAAATACACCTATCAACTCCAGCTCCAGCTCCACTGCAGCAGCGAAATTACATTTATTGAGAAATGCAGCTCCACTGACCACTATATATTTTCATTTTTCAATTTCATAAATGTAATTGAGACGGTAGTAGGTATGTAAAAAGTAGATTTTTTATGAAATCTGACCGGGCGAAGAGATCCAGATGATTTTTTAACTAATTGAGGACGAGAAAAAACAACTGGGTTCCTTGAACTGTAATCCAGGGATCATCACCGATGCCAAATCAACTAATTTGGTTGAGCAGAACATACATCTGGCAACAGGGATACCTAACCCCAGCGACAACCCTAACACTACTGAGTCGGAATATAAACTAACTCTCATATCTGGCCTTACGGGCTCCCTTGCACCTCGGGAGATCTCCGCGGGAGATCTCCCGTTGATCTCCCAGAAAAGTATAATTTTTTAACTTTTTGTTGAAATTGGAAAAATATCGGTTGTTACCGACTAATTTGGAATTTATTCTTAGCCGTGAACAAAAATTTCAATTTTGAGCATGTTCTTGACTTTTGAGAGCTTTTCTGAGGGCTGGATCGTGTTCAGCGGGTCCAAATTAGTCGGTAACAACCGATATTTTTCCAATTTCAACAAAAAGTTAAAAAATTATACTTTTCTGGGAGATCAACGGGAGATCTCCCGCGGAGATCTCCCGAGGTGCAAGGGAGCCCGTATCGGACAAATTCTCGAGTTTTCATGAGATAGCTGTACACTTGTCAGTGCAGGATTTTGCTATTGATTACCTGTACATTTCTCACCAGAATGCCCTAACATAAATACCGCAAGGCGCAAACCATCATGTCGATAGGGTCATATCTCAAAAAACAATTCTTCGGCTGTGTCTGAGTAGGAACTGTTTATCTCGTGATGTTGATTACTTAGTTCTTCTTGCCTGCACATAATGTCACTTTATATGGCTATGTATAGGGTCATATCTGACCCAAAATTACAAAAAATGGCCTCCCACGACGCTGTAAGCAGTTTTACTCAATCATTTGCATCATGATAACACTTTCATTTTCAGAATATTGTATTTTAGAGTTCGAACATGGGAGATGAATTCGAATCAAATTCAAAATAACCAAATTTTGAAGCAGCAAACCCAATCACGTTGTCGTTACTGTTAGTCATGGCATTGGTATTTTTTGTATCCGTATCAAGTAGCTGCAGGGGTATGGCACATGATTCAATTTCATGAATGTACACTGTAATTCTGCACTGTGACACTGTACAGTCGGACCCCGATTAACCGGGATGCTGATCGGGGAAAGGACTCCTTTCAAAGGAGGGTTGCTTTATCGGGGGAAGTTTATCCACCCGGTAAATTGGGGTTCCAGTAAATAAAAATCAGGGTCCGGCTCACCGACTGTATAAAGAATAGCACCATGATTGGAGACCACACCCGGCATATTTCTTCAAAAGAAGTTCTTTTGTTTCCCCACAAATAGTTGTCAACTCCTTTCCCCCAAAGCACCAAATTCCATATGAAAATGTGTATGACTGACCCCTGCTGCACCACTCAGAGGTGTTAAACTCATTCTGTGTGCGTCACTCTACACAACTACAAAGCTGCAGTTGTTTTGTTCGAACCCTTTGTGAGACACTAAATGGATGGTAGGGGTCGTCGTGGGTGGCGCTGGGTTCCACTAAAAACCAATAAGAGCTGTTAACCCCACCTATTGCGTCAATAACCCTTTGAATTTTGAATGGTTCAAAGCTGGAAATAAAAGGATGAAATCGATAGGAGTGCTCAAGGTGTCCCCTATTATATTGCACAACATGTACAAATTGTTGCTCCACCCAGATTACGTTCATGATCGATAAAAGGAAAAGAATTATCTGTTTATTATTTAAACGAAATTATAAGGGTTTTCTTAGTTCTAAACAAATAAACATTATATTTATCATATCAAAACAACCTTATCTCTGGGAGATCACGTGTTCATCAAAACCAGGAGAGCTACGATTAATAATGAATCCATCATTCCGACTCCAAGTAACAATACATGGGCCGCAAAGGGTTCAGTTGCCATGACAACTAAGTAGATGCCTAAAATGTTCATAGCAATTAGCATGGCCGAATACATTGCAACAACGCGTTTTTATCCTATCCAGAATGGTCACGGGTGTAACATGTTAACATAAAACTTTGAGTCTATTCTCTCACGTTTCAGTTTTATCTTTTTTCTTTTTCTTCGACTTTGCTACACTGGCTTCCGTTTTGGTACCATCCCCCTCCTCTCCTTCCGGCTTCTTTTTCTTTTTCGGCTTTTCCTCTCCCTCTCCCGTGGCACCCTCCTGCAATGAAGACTGATGAGTTAAAACACAAAAATCAAAATTCAGTCTTCAGAAACATAAATTGGTATGAAACTTCTCAGACACTTTCAAGTTGAGTTTACCGTTTTCTCCTTCTTCTTTTTCTCTTTCTTTTCTCCTCCAGCAGCGCCCTCTTCAGCCACTGTATCTCCTTCCTTCTTTTTCTTCTTCTTCTTCTCTTCACCCTGATCCCCTTCCTCACCAGCCGGCTTTTTCTCTTTCTTCTTTTTCTCTTCCCCATCCTCCCCAGCTGGTTTCTTTTCCTTCTTCTTCTTCTCTCCTTCCTCGCCCCCTCCTTCCTTGTCTTTCTTCTTCTTCTTTTCTTCACCTTCCTCCCCAGTTTTCTTTTCCTTCTTCTTCTTCTTCTTGTCTCCCTCATCGAAATCACCAACCTTCTGAAATTGAATGGAATGTGTATCATCTGGAGTGGTATATTAATCTGATGAAAGAGTTCCAAATTATCGTGGTAGCACGGTGGCAAGGTAAAAAGTAGTTAACTAATTAAGTTAATTAAATACCTCGTCTGCGTCGTTGAGTGGTGCAATGGCGGACATGAGGAGGATATCACCGACAGAACGGCCCGATTTAGCAGATCTGGCCATGGATCGGCCAGATTTAGCAGATCTATGGGACTTCATGTCAGAGTTGTCAACCACCGCCACCTGATAGAGAGATTGAGGGAATGATCAGGGAAAGAGATTGAGGGAATGCGAGCGAGAGAGAAAATGACCAAGAAAGAGAGAATTGATTTGATCCTATAAAATAATAGACACCTGAGGTGATGGCGGTCTTTCCACATCTTTCTCCTCTTCCTCCTCCACAATACCCTTCCACGCTCCCATAACCTTAGGATTTAGGACGCAGAACAACGCTAGCACAGCAATACCCTACGAAAAATGGAGGGATGTTTTATCTAACTATATCTAATGCAAATTTGGTCGGAAATGTGACACCCTATCGTCAGTGTGACGACGTGATCCGTCAGTGTGACGACGTGATCCGTCAGTGTGACGACGTGATCCGTCAGTGTGACGACGTGATCCGTCAGTGTGACGACGTGATCCGTCAGTGTGACGACGTGATCCGTCAGTGTGACGACGTGATTCGTAGGTATCACGTATCACAAGTGCTAGAGGACTGCTTGCAAACTAGAGGGGTCACATCACAAACATAAAAGGGAGAGAAAGAGAGAGAGGAAAAAGAGAGGGATCACATACATATATACATGACATACACATGACATAGCATATAGCATAAGCGAGAGAGAAAGAGTGAGGGATCCCTCACTCTCTCTCTCGAGAGAGACAGTGAGACAGAGAGGCCGCAGAGAGACAGAGCGAGACAGAGAGATAAAGAGAGACATAGACAGAGAGATAGAGAGAGAGAGAGAGAGAGAGAGAGAGAGAGAGAGAGAGAGAGAGAGAGAGAGAGGAGAGAGAGAGAGAGAGAGAGAGAGAGAGAGAGAGAGAGAGAGAGAGAGAGAGAGAGAGAGAGAGAGAGAGAGAGAGAGAGAGAGAGAGAGAGAGAGAGAGAGAGAGAGAGAGAGAGAGAGAGAGAGACAGAGACAGAGAGACAGAGAGACAGAGAGACAGAGAGACAGAGAGACAGAGAGACAGAGAGACAGAGAGACAGAGAGACAGAGAGACAGAGAGACAGAGAGACAGAGAGACAGAGAGACAGAGAGACAGAGAGACAGAGAGACAGAGAGACAGAGACAGAGAGATGGAGATAGAGAGATGGAGACATCGAGAAAAAATATGGAAACAGATCCCTCGATTTGCGATCGGTACGATCGCCCCAGTTTTGCTAGTTTTATAAATGTATCACAATTATACTACATAGTACCATGTGTAATTTTAAAGAGGTACATAATGAGCATACTCGTGAAAATTAATTATCTATTTGAACACCTTCAAGCACTGCAATTACAGAAATGGTACCTGGAAGATATTAAAGACAATGAACATGACATTGCAGTATTCTTGGATTTTGGTGAAGCTAGGGTCGAGAGTGGTTGCCCCAGCAACGCCTGCAAAGATCCACCCAACATCAAGGAGGATCATCAGCACCAAAACTCCAAGGATAGTTTTCTGAGGGGAAGAGTATGTAAACGGATTCATAAAACTACTAGGTAGTATTTGTGAATCTGATCGATTCACTGAACCCATCGAGAGTTCAGTCCGATAACCATGGTTACCATGGTTACTGAATATTCCATATATCGTACCTTGACAACCTCAACTTCTATTTCCTTGTGTTTGTGGCTGGTCTTGTTCAGCTCAATGAAGCACTTGACCAGGAGTGCCAGGGTAATTATTGTCAGCAATATGATGGGGATCCACATAAACGCGAGGAGGGCAGTTCCATCCAGCCAACAGCTGAAAACATGAGGTAGTTATAGTATTAGGGTGCCGGAGTGGTTTAGGAATGGGACAGGTGGAAAAATATTTACTAATCTCTCGTTAACGCATGACAACAACTTAATAATCCCTAGTTACCATGACAACAACTTACTAATCCCTAGTTACCATGACAACAACTTACTAATCCCTAGTTACCATGACAACAACTTACTAATCCCTAGTTACCATGACAACAACTTACTAATCCCTAGTTACCATGACAACAACTTAATAATCCCTAGTTACCATGACAACAACTTACTAATCCCTAGTTACCAAGACAACAACTTACTAATCCCTAGTTACCATGACAACAACTTACTAATCCCTAGTTACCACAACTTACTAATCCCTAGTTACCATGACAACAACTTAGGTACTAATCCCTAGTTACCGTGACAACAACTTATTAATCCCTAGTTACCAAGACAACAACATACTAATCCCTAGTTACCATGTGACAACAACTTACTAATCCCTAGTTACCAAGACAACAACATACTAATCCCTAGTTACCATGTGACAACAACTTACTAATCCCTAGTTACCATGACAACAACTTACTAATCCCTAGTTACCATGACAACAACTTACTAATCCCTAGTTACCATGACAACAACTTACTAATCCCTAGTTACCATGACAACAACTTACTAATCCCGAGGGATGTTGATGTAACTGTCTGCTGCACTAAGAACAGCAGCTCCAACTAGAGCCAAGAAGACAGAAACCCCAAAGGTGAAGGCATTGAATCGGATGAACTGATTGGGAACGGTGAATTTGTATCCTTTGTTGATCATCTGGTTCATCACAACTCCTTCAACCACCAGCCACATCTGAATAGAAAGTTGTTAGAAACTGGTAGGAACTGGTAGTGGTGGGAACTGGTTTCGAGTTTTCTTTCTGGTGTCGGGTTAGAAAACCCCAAATTGAACTTGTGAGTGAACTGGTATATGTGCTGTGTCTATTACATAACAGGCATAACTTGCTCGTGCAGCTGTCTAATTATTTGACTTCTAGAACAATCTACCTCCAGTGAAACCCCAGTCCCTGCCCCATATGTATTATATCATACACTTTTTCAACTGCTCATTATGACGTAACAACTTACGTAAACGGCACAATAATTTCAAAAGATAAGGGAATATATATTCAGTTTTTTCTATGTACATATAAGATGGGATAATGACGTAAAATAGTATATTACCTACTTTGGCCAGGTAGCCTAGCAACCCGAATTCTAACACCTATGCGCACTTGTTCTCAGAGGGGGAACAAATGATCTTTGGAGAGGGAGCACTGACACAACTTCTAATCTTCCTTTGCCGTCGCGGGTGGCGGTGAAAGAGATGGTTGAGCAATACGTGACTTCTTCATTGAACAAATTCATGACGTGATACGAAATGATGAAGCAACGTTTATTTCCAGATGAGCTACTTACATGAGATGCGAGCCAGGCGAAGTTAGCAAGGAAGGCGATGATGTAACATCCCACTCCCAGAGAACTCTCACTCGTGTTGACAGCCACCAGTATCAACACATTAGCTACAATCATAGTCACAATCAGGTGCACGTGGGTCAGGATGAGTTGATCGGATAGGAGGGGACGTTTGAGAAGGATCATGAGCAGAGCGGCGATCAGGAAAACAGCACCGATACCAACACCGGTGAAAGTGGGCCAGATGATGGATGCTTCCTCGATGTATTTAGCAGATTCCTGTGGAGGGGTTATTTAGAGGTTATATTATAGTGACTTTATATGGTTCATAACTTAGACTTTGAAGGTCATTGAAACATTGAACCTCATGGCATTTTAAACTGTGACACGATCTCGGTAGAATGGCATACTATCTACGGAACGTTTGAAGACACATTGAGGACACATTGAGGTGTCACTGATCTCTCTACTTACGTATCTGATAGCGAATGCAGTGAGATGTGAGCATTCCGCAATTACTGTGTAGTTACTAGTGATGTTTGTTTTACACCCTGTTGTACTCCAAGTAGAGGTAGTGGTGTTATAGAACACTGCGGTGATTCCATTTTTATCTGGAATCTTTTCTTTCAGCTACGGGAAATCATTTCTGTTAGAGTTCTGATATTGACAATATAATATGGCTATGCTATTAATTACGAAGCCAAAAAAGATCTTTGAGACTTTGACAATTTGACAGGTGCTATTTATGAGAGCGTTAATTGAGGCCTCAATTGTCACTTAGAGAACAAATACCACCACTTTAATTTTAATTTGTCCATTTGAACAATGGACACAAAGTTTTCTATCTATCTATCTACACGGAAGAAGCCAGAAAATATCTTTGAGTCTTTGACACTGTGACAGTTGGCATGAGAGCGTTAATTGTGGCCTCAAGTCACTTAGAGAACAATTATACCATAATCAATTTGAAATTAGTCCATGAACAATGGGCACAAAGTTTTCTGTCTATCTCTATTCCTCACAGACTTTTACCTCAAACTCAATGTAAATTGGAGTAGTAAGATTGGAGGTATCGGCAGTTGAATCGCTAAGTATAATCTCCAGTGCTGGTGACATGATGGAACTTCCATCGTTTATTCGCTGGAACATCGTATCCGCATCCTCATACATCACCATTATAAATCCCTCGTCAGCAGTGGAAGAGCTAGAGAATAGCCCCTTTTCAGGCATCTCAACCTGGAAAGGAGAGAGGGGGAGAGAACGAAGTTTTGATTCAGGAGGGAGGGTGTCAGAGCTGTGATGAAAATTTGAGTCTTAGCAAGACGGAACACGTTTTCCGGCTTTACTAATTTAGATAATATGATCTCAATATGATTTGACTCATGACGAGTTGCCATCAAAACAACTCAACTGTAATAACAAGCATATGTCATGGTTACAATTCTCAGTTGCCATGGAAACAACTCAGTTTCCATGGGAACAACTCAATTGCCATAGGAACAACTCAGTTTTCAAGACAAAAAACATTCCATTTACCTCAATGCTCTGACTACCGACGGTAGTGCTAACAGTAGTAGATCCATTGCTAGATTTGGGACTTGTCAAGACCGTGGTATACGAACTCTTATAAATTTTCTCCGTCTTTGTATTGTTCTTCCATACGGTCTTTCCCAGGGAGAGAATGGTGTCCTTGAGGCTTAGTGATGAGATACTGTAGATTGAAGTTGCGGAGTCGGTTGCATTTTCCATAACCGTGTCCGCAATCTCCAGGAACTGGGGGTGGATTGTAAAATTTTAGTAACGAAATAGGTCCCAAGAAGACAAACCTTAATCGATCAGTCAATCAAGGTTTGAAGACAGAAAAACAACTCTGTTGTTTGTCAATCCCCCGACCCCCATCAGAAATTCGCGTGGAGAAACCTTCTCTCACCAGGAGATACGTTGCGCGAAAGAAGGTGATTCTCCTGGAGACTGATCAGTACTATCATTTCAACAACAAGAGGTGTAATAATAGACTTACCTCAGTGGTGCTCTCCTCGTAAAACCCATCGCTGGTGATGGTCTCTAGAACAGTGTTGACTGCCTCAAGATCACTTCCCGACATTTTACTGACACTCCCCTCGAGATACTCCTTCACTTTTGTCACGTATTCAACCTGGTAACAAAATGTGAATATGCTCCAGATATGCTTTTTCGCTAGGCCCCCCGACGTATTATACCAGATGATCACTTTCGGTTTGAATTCTCAAAAGTGCGTTCGGATCAGGGTCTATGGTGCCAGAAAGGCAATGAGAGTTTCTATTTCTACATAGGAAATTTTGCTTGAAATGAATTACCTGGGTCGAATAGCTGGTAGAGGTATTAAGTGAAGTCAGGGCACCCTCGTATAAAGTAGATACCTCGCTGCTAACTTGTGAACCACAGTTAGTTACATTTGCATCAGCCCAAGTTCCTGAGTGGGGGATGATTTGTTGATCTGATGAGAGCAGAGGTGAAATGTATATTGATTAAAATTTTGATGATTTTTGCATGTTCATTTTTCGCTTTGAAAGTTGTCAAAAGTGACAGATTTTGATTGAACTGGATTTATCAAAGACTTGCCAAAGTAACCGATCAAATATCGAAAGTGAGATAATTTTGCACATTGCAAGAAACTGCAAGATCATGGCTAAACAGTAAACACGGCCAAAAAAATTCAGTGGATAGCCGAAAGAAATATGTTTATGATCGCATTTCCATGACAACGAATTAAGCACTCACCGTTGACGCATTGCCGTGTTGCCGTGTCATCGCTATTCACTATTGCCGAACTGTACACGCATGCAACGGTTGCAGTTGTCCCTGTCTTTGTGTCAGGGAACACTATGGAGCCGTACACAGTGCTGGTGTATGTGTCCTTCGAGCACACCTCTTTGGATGCCGTGGAGTTTGCTGTTGGAAGGGGGGGGGGGTGAACTTTCTGGCGCCGCGACCCCATCTGAGAATCAAATGGGGTACATGGCGCCGCCATACAGGGGGTGAATAAGTATTGAACACTTTCCAACGTAATGTACTAGAGCTGTGAACTGCTACTAAAAGATGGATAACTTACACACGGATATGATTTTAAGCTCAAGTTTCCCCGAATACTTTTCCCCAGTCTCCAATGTGAATTTGTATGTATAAGTGTTGGCATCGGCTGATGGGACATCTGTGATCGTTATCTCAGATTCATATGCCCGGTCACTGCGGAAAAGAAATTGGTTTTACATATTTCGGAAAAGAGTTTTTTCACGTTTAGTCACCACACGAAGATTCCCACCGAGCTGATACAAAGATATTTTATCAAAACCACACGGGTAGATAAAGAAATCAGGGAACAATTGTCAATTAAGTAACTGACTTTCCGGGAATTTGAGGACAAAGTATTTGACTGATCTATTATCGAGAAATACATAATGGTTCGTTTTAGATTGGAAATATGCCAAAAACTAATCTTGTGACAGATGTCACATAACCAAGTTTAAACTGTTAATTTTTTGGCCCAATTCCAATATTGAAGTTGGGCTAAAAATAAACTAACCGTTTGGCAATGTGCCAAAAATAAACTAACCGTTTTGTGACAGCCCCTGCGGTGATACTTGACGGAAGGGTGGGCGACCATTCAAGAGATTTGATCTTAATTAGATTCAACCCAGAGTAATCGGTTAGGATCACCTTCCCAGTTGTACTTGTGCCATTTAGCATCGTAATCTCAAGGTTCTCAGTTTCTGAAACATACCATGTCATCTCAGCCCAATCCCAAAATTATATTAATTTGAGTTAGGCCATATATATATCCTACTGGGGATGGCCGACTCGACCACCCTTTCTAATGGAAATGTATTAGGAAATGTAGAAAGGCATACATAGTTCATCTAGATTCAAAACGGTTTTGTAGCGATATGCTGAACAATTCAAAGATCAACTTACCAACTAGAGTTAGCCCAATTGTGGAATCAATTTGGAACTGTTTGTAGTTGCCATTTGCAGGGATTGTAGCCGCAACAGTGTATTCCCCAGCCATGTCGAGAACTGCTGGTGAACTTGCTAGCGTTACCTGTAATATGGAATATATATTATGAAATATTGATGGGCTAATTAGGCTGTCAAAAACACCATTTTGAACTGTCAGAGCGCGCGAGAACTGTGGTCAGAGCATTGGCCTGACAGATTTTGAATATATGGAAAGTTTTATCATGTACCGTGCAGTCCCATAGGCTAATGCCAAGATCATTTTTATTTCCGGTTGCAATGTACTTGGTCGTCATCTCAAACTTGGAATTTCGAGCATTGAAGGGTTTAGTAAGAGCAAAGGTAGCCTCCTTCGAAGGGATGCTATACAATTTCAACTGAACTTCAACATCCTCTCCGCTGGCGTAGGTAATGTCCTCCAAGTCGTACTCTAGAAAATAGTATTATATGTTAATTTCGATAAATGGACGGCATAAATTTACCTTGTTTTGTTTCCAACCCTGCCCGGAGTCAGCTGCTTTTTCGTCAAAAAAGCAGGACAAAATCGGCAAGAACCGTCCGAAACAAGTAAACAACCAATCAGAACTCGTTATTTAGGTCATGTGACTGGTTATCAGCCAATCAGGGACCAGTATTTCCTAATTCGGTCGGTTCCTGAAATCAGGACTTACTATAGTAATCCCCTAGTTTGGCTGTCCTAGTGAAAGTATCAGGAATGCTTCCAATGTCCCATTGGATCTTAACCTCAGAGTCCTTGTCCTGGTTCTCTGGGACTGTCACATACACAAGCATTGTGTTGTCCGTTCCTAAAGTAGTGAGGGGATTTTGATACAATTGGAAATCTTCAACGTATCATTCATGAGATCTAATCAAGATTCAAATGTTTAAACTACAATTCTATTAACCCTACATAACCATGCGAGATGATTAATAACGATATACATATGATATAAGAAAGCTCTTACTGTGAACAGTAACGTTCGTATCACTGGGACCAGTATCATTCAGCATGGCATCCATCTTGGAGACATTGACCTTAACAGTCTCCCCCTCATAGGTGAGAGACACACTTTCCACCCGGTCGTCCAGACTCGTCACATTGAAGAATACCCAGCTATCCTGACCCTTACTTTGAGTGAACTCTCCAACTGTTACCAAATCTGAAATCGAATATAACTTATTAGTAAGCTGTGCATTGGTATTGATTAGTCGAAGTTTAGGGGCGTGACGTGCTTAAATATATATAGGTAACATTAGTCATCTAATGTTATAACTAAATGATGGCTATGCAGATAATTACCAACTAACCAATAACATTTATGGTGAAAGGAAGGAACAAGTATTCCGTGATTTCAGTGCTCTTCCCGTCCTTCATTAGCACATATGTCACGCCACACAAATGGTAGTAATCTCCCGAACTCTCATTGGTCAACTTCGTCCATGTTGCTACAATGTCCGTCTCCTCGGGTCCCTTTAGAGTTTTCCTGGGAGATATTGTAATAATAAATAAATTATCAATAAATTACCTAGTTCTAACTGTCCTTTACAGTGAAAGGGCCGAACAAGACATATAAATGTGGTACTATAACAAAGGGAAAGGTAGTTTGTATCTGATGGGAAATGAGTCCGATGTAACAAATACAATTATGAACTTGAAATTAACTTACTGTATTGCAACATTCTCCAAGTGATATGAACTGATGTTGTTGAATGAATTGTATATCTTGAATACAGCTTCATTGATTACATAATTGCTAACACAAGACTGAGCAACCTTATACTTCAGAACTCCGTCTACAGAACTGTCAAGGTTCCTGCGATCGGGTGTTATACCTGTAGCAAGGGAAATATTGTTATCTGACGCGTGACATCTATCGCGTGACATATCACGCGCGTGAGGTTTGTTATCTCATGCGCGTGAGGTTTGTTATCTCACACGTGCGTGAGGTTTGTTATCTCACGTGCGACCCGAAATAACACGCGTGATCACTCTGCCAGATGGTGCTGTGTGCTCTACAATGCTTCATGGCCCGTACTGGTTGACTTCAGCTGCTCGGAATAATTGAATTCCTCGTTATGAATGTTCATGAAACAGTGGAAATTGTACTGCTCCTTTGCCACGTCCAACATTATCAGTGTTGTGGTTGAGTTGGCCCAGTGCTCGTCGTGTTTAGATGCCTCGTAGTCACTGATCACCTCAACTTGCGAGGTTTTGTCGTCCACTTTCGTCTAAAAAATAATTGTTGTAAAAACATTTTATTTTGTCGAGTAGTATTATACGCATGCGTGTCTTCAAGGTTCATCTTAGTGAGAAACGTTTATAGGGCCTGTCGCCTGAAATATGGCATGACTGACACATAAAGTGAAAGATAAAATGTCATGTGCATGTGATGCTGAATATGAAAATTAAATTATAGATTTTCTGTAGAAGAGGGCAAAATACTGCCTCAGGGAACATCTCAGCTCGGCTTACGCATATTTTGAAACACTTTCTGAGAATATGAAAACAAAACCACAGGTTAAAAATCTAATTTATACACATGTTTCTGTGGAAAAAGAAAGGGCAGTAGGGCACAAAGTTACAAAACCGCTACTTCCTCAAAATCAAATCAAATATACGCCGACACCCAATGAACTGAGACAGTACCACTACCATTTGCAGGAAGCTAAAACAGGGCTGAGGCAAAGGCTATAGGGCAAAGGCTGGGGCAAGGCTGAGGCAAAGGCTATAGGGCTGAGGCTATAAAGCTAAGTCTGGGAATGCGATCAAACAATTTTCAACGAGTTGCTACAACAACTGCATACCTCGTCAACAACCCAAAAGAAAGATTGGTCCTTCACATCGAGTACATCGTGGTGGATTCGGCAGGTAATACGCCCGATTGAGTTATGGGCAATTCCAGCCATAGACACAATGTCAGCATCTGTAAAGCCCGGGTTTCAGGTTTTCTATCGATTATATCATGACATTGATCATCGATTTTCACCAACATGGGCCATCTAGTAATATTTATTAACTAACCTATAACGTAGAGTTTAGCGGTTCCCACCAGCTCCCCATCGTATCCATCCATTGTGTAAGTACAGGTCGGATACGTGTCCTCGGTGTACTTTCCTGTTATTTCATACTTGTCATTTCGCTCGGCATCCTCTACCGTCTTACTGAAATTAGTGAATAGTGAGTTAGTCTATTAGTGAATAGTGGACGGCTCCAATACTGATGCAAGTAATAATACTCGGTCCCCAATCTACGGTGTTTTCTCCATTTTACACGGTGAGGGATACAATGGAGTGATAACTTACGTATGTTCTACACCCGTTGTGACACTGAATTTGACGGTAGTGATGTCTTCCTGGAGGCCGGAGACGTTGCAGTGGACCACGGGGTTCTCTATCTCATTGATACCAATATCCATGGTTGTCTCAACAACTGCAGGGTTATAGGTGATGTTACTAAAACTTTCAGTTAATAGATGATGTTAAAACTTTCAGTTAATCGATCCAATATTTGTTTTAATGTACGAATGTGCATTCACTCATATTATACTCATGTCAGATTACTGATGTACTGATGAGTTAGTTAGTACATTGCACTAATAGATAACACTTACTCCCAACTTGAAGGATGGCTTGTGTCGTCATCTCCGTGTTTCCATGCAACTTGAACCCGGTAACAGTAATATCTGCAGAGTTCATTTGCTGGACATCCTTCCACTCCGTACTGCAACTCAGAGTGTTGTCCTCCATGACAGACTTGCTGGGGTATGTGTTGTCTGCTGCCTTCCACGTACAGGTGGTGTTCAAATCGGCATCGTCACCTAAAATGTGCAATTGTAGAGAAAATAGCATAACACATTCGGACCCAGATTTACCGGCCCGAAGGATTTACCGGGCAAACCTGGAGTTGACTCTATCTAAGTTCTAAATTTAAAGGAGTTGTCAAAAATGTTAGATGCATGGAATATGACAAGTGCTATGTGCTAGTGTACCGATAAAGGTAGCATTGACACTAATCGTTCCACTCCAACCCTCGTTAACCAGCCACTTCTGAGGCTTCACCGCTGTAATAAAAAATATTAGCTTGAATAATCAACATCCTCTTAAATCATAATGATAAGATAACAATTGTACAGTTGGACCCCGATTTAGGGGCCCCCGATTTAGTGGACACCCCGATTTAGTGGACAAGATCAAGAGCCTTTCCCCCGAGGGTGTCCCTAAATCGGGGTCCGACTGTATTGTTATATAGCTGGAGAAATATTGTGCATTGTATTTCAGTAAAGGTTTCATACCGTAAATAAGGGCGGCCTTATTTGTCGTCTCGACGGTCATCCCGCTGTACGTCAATGAACACTTGTACTCCAAACAAGAGTCATCTTTCAAGCCCTTTGCTGTGTATGTCGTTGTGTGTTCTTTTGTCGCGGAAACAGTATCTGTTTTGAGATCTGAGCCCCCTGATTTGCACTGAAAAAGTAATTTTGGTGTGAAGGAAAAGGAAAACATTTAATGAGACAGCTTTCGCTGTATTGCCTGCCGCGGAGTGATTATACGGAGATCTGTTAGAGTCTCGCGGCGTGTTCCGAACCATGTTGTCAGACATTGAAAACAAGATTTTTAAGCTTAAAAATCTTGTTTTCAATGTCTGACAACATGGTTCGGAACACGCCGCGAGACTCTAACAGATCTCCGTAGAAAACATTTAAACTGAGATATTTTTCATTCCGCTCATGACTGTGTTTAGATATTTTAATTTTAAAGTTTCGTTTACCTTAATAACCATGTTGAAAGCTATTGAAGTTTGGATCTTTGCAGTACAGGGGATTGGAAGATCAGGAACTGTCTCGGAGGTTGAAACCAGACCAACATTCTTGAAATCCAGTGCTGACCAGGGAGCGAGTATTAGTTTGGAAACAATATGAGGTGTGTGGAAACAATGTAAGGAGTGTGAATAAAATGTAAGGAGTGTGGAAACAATGTAAGGATTGTGGATAAAATGTGAGGAGTGTGGAAACAATGTAAGGAGTGTGGAAGAAATGTAAGGAATGTGGAAAAAATGGGAATACTAGATAAATCAAATACCTGTGTAGATTAGTTTAACTTTATTGGTGTAACTCGCCCCTCCATCTCCCTGATCCGTCACAGTCAGTTCAACATCTCCACTATCATCCCCCATAACGCTATCCATTACCAGCTGGAGATTAAACGTTCCACTCGCATAGCTGGTTTTCTTTACATACACCCTATCATCTAAAGGGGTATGATATGAGTAAAATGGATGGAAGAAGAGGCGTGATTAACCCTTTGGAGACGATTGGTTTTAGAATTTAGAGAATTCTGTCGATAGGGGGATAATCGTCCTCAAATGATTAAAGGTTACGTTGAGCTCGAAAGCAAAAGTGTGTGTATACCTTTTTTGATCATTTTCTTAGCTCCATCATCCTTCAGCTGATCATTGAAACCCACTTTCTTGATGGTAGAGTACTCGTTTGCAACAAATTCACCATCACACTCGGCCGGATCCGTTACTAAAACCTGGAAACAAATTGTATCGAGATACATTGGGCAAGCATTGTCAATGAGATTATCAATCAAAATCAATTAGATTCAGTGCAAAATCATAAATTAATTACAACTAATTTATAATTAGAATATATTTACCTGATCGCCACATTTTAACGTCAGGTGAGTTGTGTTGATGGCAATAGTGTAGATTCTCTTGTTGAGAACAGCGTCTGGTAACTTGACTGTACTCACCAATCCATCACACTTTTGCTTGACCTATAAAGAGAAACATTTATCATGTTGGGCCTTTGCACTTGGGGCTTTGTGTCCTTCCAGTGTCAAGTGTATAGACAGCGGTATTATACCACGCAGGGGCCTTCTATTTTACAGATAATTCATATACTAAATCAGGAACCGACCGTTACAAGTAAACAACCAATCAGAACTCGATATTTAGGTCACGTGACTGGTTATCAGCCAATCAGGGACCACTATTTCCTGATGCGGTCGGCTCCTGTACTAAATTAACTTACTTTTTGCTGCTGGTCATTCCAGGAGATGTAAGTGACCCAGGTACCATCCTCTTTGTAAAACACGACCGTCCTCCACTCGTCCGTTCTCTCCTCTATGTTGGTGGGTTGTTCAACCTAAAACACAACCAATCAACCAATATACAATGTATAATACATGACGTACTGCAGCAGGTAGACGTTGTTTTTCTAACCCTGCATCCATGTTCCAACCCCTATTTTACCCTATCCATGTGTTGCAATCATGTGGCGATCACATGTTACAATTACCTGCACTAGATATGTGGCGATGTTGTAGGAGTCAGCACACGTGCACTCAGAGGAAGAACACGCACAGGGAATAGCCACGTACTCAGAAATTGATGAAACTGTAGAACAAAGAATAAAGATAGTGAATTTCATTCAAAGAATGTTCCAATATTTCCAAGTACCAAAACAAATCTTGTTTTCCTTGTTTATTGAGTGAAATACTTTTGGAAGATAAGATATAGGTATGTGCCAGGAACCGACCGAAACAAGTAAACAGCCAATCAAAACTCGCTATTTAGGTCACGTGACTGGTTATCAGCCAATCAGGGACCAGTATTTCCTGATTCGGTCGGTTCCTGGTATGTGCCAATGGAGAACTATTATACCTTGTTCATTAACATTTCCATCAAGGCCGTTCCACTTCCAAGTAATACTGACATCACTCTCGTTGGCAATACCCGGGATAGTGAAATCGTAGGAAACCTTGTCACCCACCAGCGCTAGTGTTTCCTTCTCAGTCAAATCTGTGGGATTCGGAAGTAATATTTTGAGCCTGGCATGTATATTTTATACGTGGGTGATTGTTTCTATTGTGCAGAGAATAAACGTGTTGGTGATGTTGAATAATGATCACAGCTAGATTTCTTTGTGCCCAAACAATCCGACAAAGTGAGCCACTTTTTACAGTTTTGTCTATACAGTCGGACCCCGATTTACCGGGCCCCGATTTACCGGAACCCCGACTTACCGGGAGGATAAAATTCCCCCGATATAGGAAATTAACGGTATTTGACCCCGATATACCGGGCACCCCGATTTACCGGGCAAAACCCTTTCCCCCAAGCATCCCGGTAAATCGGGGTCCGACTGTACCAGTTCAAAACAACAGCTTCAACAGTCTCGGGTATGACTCCCAGGGGAGAGAAAGGGACTCAGCACCATAGTTACCACATACCATACCCGGGTTGGTATGGAGGTTTGCTGAGCGTACCCCATGGCTGAGTAACAAACAAAAAAATTAACTAACAGTCTCGGGTACTAGTTCATGTAAATTACCACGGGGTTAGAGACTTACCGAAAACATCAATATCGAATGTCTTGATGGCCTCCAAACCACTAACAGTCATCTTACAAAAGACAGTCATGTCCGCAGTAGGGGTATATGTCAACACAGACTGGGATTCCTTGGCATCATCATCATGGGTGGTTGCTATGGAACTACCAAGGGAACTCCCGGTCGAATCCACTGATGTGTACCATTTTATCGCAGTAGGTTTGTCATTCCAGCCTTTCAATTTTGCAGTGAGTTTCAACTCAGTTCCCTTCTCATGTGTGTACTGTTGAGTAGTGCCAGAATACCATTCTGTAAGGGGGGAGGGCGGGTTAGAATGTAAACACCATGAACTCAGTTGTTACCATGGCTACCAAAGGATGAAAGCAATCATTATGACGTCATAATGACGTCATCGCAACTTACCGATTGCGTATAGGTTAACATAAGACACATGAGGCTGCTTGTCTTCACCAGTCAGAGTTATGGGAATCTTTCCACGGTCGTTTCCCTCAACTCCCTTAATTGTCATCTCGTATGTAGCACCTGGAAGAGATGTACCAGTGATTTTTCGTTTCTTAACAATAGCTGTAGTGTGTATAAACTGTCACATAATTCGTCAATTCTAATTGTTGGTATCTATAGGTCATGCTTATTACAGTCGGACCCCGATTTACCGGGATGCTCGGGGGAAGGTTAAAACCTAGGTTTTTCCCCGGTAAATCGTGGTGCCCGGGCGGTATTCGGTAAATCGGGGTCTGATACTGCACTAAGCAAGTACCTGTGTTGGCCGTTGTTGACTTCTGCACAATGTAATGTCTGTCCTCGACCACGAGGTTATACCAACTTCCAGAGATATCCTTGAAGCCGTCAAACGAGATCTTGGCAGTGGCAATAGAGCAGATATCCTGGGTACACTTTCCACCGACCTGTCATGGGATGAAATCATATAGTGAGTCTATCCGTAGTAGTCTGAACACATTTTAGTAATTCAAATTCTTCCCAGGCCCGATTAACCAACCAATTAACAACTAATTTAGCTACCCAATTACCCAATTAACTATACCTTAAGGTCCTTATTAACGTATTTGGTAGCCCCGTCAGCGCTAGTTATAGTCAGGACACTATCGCTGATATCGATATGCCACTCAATCGTCGTGGTAGCGCTGCTGTACCCTGGGTTACTATTCCAGTCAATCGTCCCACTGTATCCGGAGAGAGTGAGACCTGAGTAGTCTGTCCAGGATAGGGTGGCCATCTGAGGAGGTTCCGGTTGGTATGAAATTAACATGACATTAACATGAGATTAACATGGATTGAACATGAATTAATAGTTCAAGAACATGTTGTTTGGCAAAAAATATTTGTTCAATTGGTGATAAAGACGAGGATATAATTAAAAAACGAACCAATGAGTTGTCACTTTTGTAGAAACTAATTTTCTTCGTTTTCACTTTCTCGTAGTTCATCTTTATCTTCAGTTTGGTATACTCAAAGGTAAATACGGAGGCACAGCTGTGTGTGGTGCAGTCCGTGGAGATAGTAGTGTAATCTGGTGGGGGGGGGGGGGGTTGGCTAACGTTATACTGAATTAACATATGGATGAATTTTAAATATCGGTCAAAATATGTAGTTGATTTTCAAACAAACACAGTAATCTCGAGTTCACACATGAGTTACTGTGAAGAATTTGGAGCGTGGTAGCTTTGTTTACATGAGTCAGGTATTGTCATAGTTTTTCCGCTGAGGGCCCACTGAATTGTCGCTTTGGAGAAATCATCCAGTCCAGAGATTGGGAATTCAACAGAAACTGTGGCTCCAGTGTCCGCCAGAGCTGAGACCGCCACATCTGACATTACTGAAATAGAAATCAAAGATTAGTTTACAAGTTCTTAATGTTTGGTGTTATTAAAAAGTAAACACTATAGCAACTGCTTTGCCTGTATCATGATAGCATGCTGGACCATATTAAACCGTAAACCCGGTTCATAACGCCCATAACGTTGGTAATGAAATTACCCCCCCTGTTATTATTACGTATGCAATAAAAGGGGTGACTTCGTAACCAACCCATAACGGGGGTGTACCGCGGTCATCATGGTACTTGACTTACTAAAGACATCAATATCAATAGCCCGTTCAATGCTCACAGCCTCGGGGAAGGCAAACTTGCACTTTATCTCCGTGTCATCGTCGAAATTTGAGGCGTAAGTCGCCTTGATCGTGGAGAGCGTATAGCTGAGACCAGACGTTCCTGATAGAGGAGTGGGGGTTTGAAAACATGGGATGATTTCACGAAACTCAAGCTCAATTTGGAATGATTATTGATTATGTAATTAGTTCGGAAGTAGCGTGGAAGTAAACTAACGTATGGAGTATGGAACTTTTTGAACTAACCAGCATTGATCATATATTAATAGAACTTTTTTTGAACTAACCAGCTTTATTCCAGGTGACTTCAGTTGCATTGTCTTTCCAGTTGATACAATTACAGGTGATGGATGTACTCACTCCTTTCTGCTGCAGAACACTGCTGGCCGGCATTCTGTTGACATCTATCATACAGGTGGAAGGGAAGTATTACACAGGTGGAAAGGAAGTAATTAGGAGGCAGGGAGTTAATTATGTACTGGTAGGGAGGTTCAGTTAGGTGGGCATAATTGGAAAGGTCCCTACAATTGTCTCGATCACTGGAGCTCCAGTTATTTGATTTTGATTTCCAATTAGTTCAAATGATATGAGTACCGAAGCAATACACCCAAAAGATACTTACCAATAACATAAAGCTGTAGTTGTGCAGTAGAGTCTCCACTGTTGCTTGACACAGTGATATCGTGTTTACCATGTTGTGATACCAGCACATTGTTAACCGTTAGTTTATCCGTTAATCCAGTGGAGTTGGTTGTTTTAACACTCGTGTATCCAGAATCTGGATGGATAACATTTTAAAATTTCTCGCGAACAAATTCAACTTGGATGAATCGTATGGGTTTTTTAAAAAAAGATCACTTAATCAGAAGGCGAACGTGAATTCACCCGCTATGGTTTAAAAGGGTTCGATTCATTGGACAATTCATCGACGGCAGCCACAATTGGCGTATATGAGAAAGGAGACAATTTCAATGATTCTGGGCGGTTACCTTTGTTGCTGATTTTCCCGCCAATATTCCACGACACATTGACCATCTTGGGCTCCTTTAGATAGTACACAGCCATGCTGACTTCCATGCTCGCATCAGCTACTGCTACCTTTGTGATGTTCCTCATGCCAAAGGAATCAATCTGTGGGATAGTTCGATAATATTATAGTGACAGGAATATCAGAAATCACATGTTTAAAATTCTAAAATTTCCTCGAACTCATTCAGGATTACAATTGTGTATTGTTTTACCTTGAAAGGAATTGAGATTGAGCTGCTCTTAAAATCAAACTTGTATGTACATTCCACATCTTCCCAATTCCCCTTTCGGGAAATATACGCAACGGGTGATGACATCACGCTGAAAGAAGTAAATAACTTTGCAGGTTGGAAGTATTAAATCTTAAACCTCGACCACAAAGTTACTCGATTATGTTACTGATATAACTTTGCGAGGGATTTTCAATAACTCACCCGGAGGTAGAGCGAGGTACAATTGTAGAGTCTCTTAGCGTGCTTTTTCTTGATGAAGTTTGTTGGACATAGAACACCCCATGGTCAGAGGACACAGCAGACTTTGTACTACCAGAGGCAGGCCAGTCTTTACCTTCAGCATCTTTGAGTAAGGAAATGTTAAACATTTGAAGCTATACTAGTTGAGGAGGATACTATTGGCGATGGTATCAATCCATCCTCAGGAAATACTGGTCCCTAATTGGCTGATAACCAGTCACGTGACCTAAATAACGAGTTCTGATTGGTTGTTTACTTGTGTCGGTCGGTTCCTGGTGTGAGGTACATAATACGTGAAGGGATCCCCGGGCACCCTATAAAATTATAATTTATTCATTGTTGTTACCTTTGCATGAACTTGAGTATTTAGTGGGTGTGTAAGTTAAATCAGTCAGTTTGACCGTCACATTCTCCGATTTGTACTCCCAAATTTGAATGTACTCATCGCTCGTTGTGGGAATGGTAACGGGTTCTGAGGGGGGGTTCGTGATTTAGATCTTTCACGAGCTTGTTCTAACTACAATAATTCGATTGATCTCTGAATGGTCTCTCTGAATGGTCTCTCTGAATAAGCTGTAATTCCTCACCAGTTTTATCCACGACGAACTGTTTGGTCAAGTTTTGGCTGGGCAGCTCAGCTCGACATTTCAACGTGTAATCAGTTAAACCCCAACTATCCTCAGTAAAGACTCCACTGACCAGCTTCTCCTCACCACCCTATAGCAGTTGAATGAATGAGCATTTTGACAATTGATTGTAGCTGCAATCAAATTGTGTGACAAGGTTGGAAAAGAACGAGCTACAGTTACATCCAATTATGGCTTGGAAGACTTACACTGAAGGATCGGTAGTATTTCCAGGGAGTCCCAACGGCAGATCCATCGATTGTGCAGTTGTAAGTTAGTTTGTTTGTTGAGGAGGTAAATGCCAGCTGGTTGTCGTAGAACGCTGGGAGTGGTACGTGATTATTAAATACTACTGCATATGCTATAATTATATTGGCCCACTCAGGAAAAGGCCTTGGGGGCGATCATATCCTAGTAGCAAAAGTTTATGTGTTCAGAAATCTTTTCAATGCCTATAAAATGTCTATCCAACAACGGGAATGGAGGAAACTTCCGACGCAAAGCGGTATACTTACACACAAGTCCAACTCCGACCTGCCAAGTGAGACTGGGTTCATTAGTGAACTTGAAAATACACGTCAGTATCGCTGAGGCATCCTTGTCTATCGCTTGTACGTCAAGTGTCGCTGGAGACAAAGGGAAATGTCAATCATAATAATTGCATTGACTCTGTTGTCTCACCATGACTCTGACAATATAATTCATAATAGTTCAAATGAAAAAGCTCTTACATGTGATATTATAAATCTTTGAGTCCCCAAGTTGAACTGCCTTTATGGGATCAGTTTTCACTTTTTCATCTTTGAAATACCACTCCACATTTCCGGAGAGTTTACTGTAGCCCACACTGAAGGAACATGCCGGATTTATCACAATCTTCTCCAGAGAATAGTAGGCATCAGGGGATAGCTTAGCTGAAAAGTGTTAAACGGGTTAGTAAACTGGGCTTGCCTTGATCGACCCGACCCTCTCTAATCCGCCCCCGGAATAAAACGGGTTTGAATAAAACAGTCAACTATCTGTCTGGGAGTGGGTTGGAACTAAGAATGGGGCGGATGGAGAAGAAATTATATGAGGAGGATGGAATATGCATGTAGACAATTAATTAGCCTGAAATTCATGGGGGACCTAAAATTAGCATGACACTGATGGGGGCAGGATTCAACCTGTGTATACACTTGCTTTACGTCTAAAATCACACTTACTTGCCCGTCAGTTTATTAGTTTAGACCATTATTATAATATACCGTTGTTTTTTGCTAATCACACTTACTAGCTTCATAAATGGTAAATGTCCTATTGATGGTACTGATTTCATTGAACTTTGCTGAACACGAACAACTGGTATCCCTAGTTAGATTCCTCTTGGTGTAGGTAGAGATCAGATGGGTGGAGTTCGTTGTCGTCTTGGGTATCTCTTGGCTGTCTGTATACAAAATAGGGACATTTTTGGAGTGTTTTAAAAGCTAACTCGTATGTTTTTTTTTCGAACTTATCAATTTGATATTTGAAGAAAAGTGATCAGCTCTTACCATCTCCCACATTAAGATATTGGGGCGACGTCGTCTTCCCGGTGAAGGCGTAGAATGAAACAAACATGATCGATTTCTCGAACTTCGCCTTGCATGTCGCCTCGTCTTTGTACTTGTAGATAAACACCTCTGTGCCATCAAGTAGTATCTTGATCTACGAAACCGAGTTAATTAGGATGAATCTGTCTGGCGCAGACCCCATCTGAGCGCACTGTCGGTGCCATACCCAATTTGAGAATCAAATGGGGTATGGCGCCGACATACAGGGATGAATAACACTGGTGAAATATGATAATGAAAGTATGTTGATTTGACTTACATTACATTATTGATGTCATTGCATCGCTACATACCTGAGTGCTCGATTTAACTATTTTCCATGTTCTCTCAGAAGAACTAGCAGCAGGAGCTTTGGTCCAATCAAGCTCCTCGGCGTCCGTACAGTACGCCACCTGATAGAAACATTTGGAATATTTCAGGCTGCGAGAGAGAGGGATAGATTGGTAATTTTAGGCTACGAGAAAAGATAATATTAGGAGACACATGAAAAAGATAAGGTACCTAGAAAACCCACCGAGCCCTTGCCATGAACTTGCTTTCTCTTTTTCCCAGTAATATGTTTATTTTTATCACAGATATAACAAGTACAAGCATATAATATATGCACATAAATAAAACGAGTTTAAAACTTGTTATCTGATGCAGTCAGCTGAAATTTCAGTCGGTTTTCGAATGGCTTCGATGGTCGAAACACACAATGAAGGGGCCTTTATTGTATGAGTTTATCAGCACAGCTACTATAACTGCATTAACTGCAGCAGTAGCATGTCTAGAAATCTGAAGTAGACTTTGAAAAGTAGAAGTTCTTATGCATTTCCATCGAATTTCCACCGAATTTCCCCCGAACTTTGAAGCTGACTGATTAGGCCGCGTTGATACTATTTCTCCCCCAATAATCAGTATCTCTCAACTCTCCCGTGCTTGAGTCCCGGAGTCGGAGAACGTGTACACACAGAGGTACACACCCCCTTGATGAACTCCCAACCAATAAAACATCAATATCTCTCGACCAATAAGAGACGAGCATTTAGTCTCCCAACCAATAAAATATCAGCATCTCGCATACCTGAACCTTTCCCCCAACCTTCCACTTAAGAAATCCAATCTTTTCCTTAGACACGTCAAAGAAGTTGATGTATTTATCGGCATCCGACGAGGCAGTGTACTTAATTTCGAGATCATGTTTTCCAAGTTCGAATGGTTTTGCGCAGGTTCCATCCGAACAATCGGCAATGATGGTCACCCACCCTGAAAAACAATCAGTAAACAGAGAGGACTCCGCGACTGAGTCACTCAGTCTATAAAGGCCAAAGGGATATGTCCTTTTGGAGGTATCAATCCTTTCATGGCTAGTATGAATAAATAGCCGGAAAGAACCAGCTGAAACGGCTAAGGTTCCCATTATAATATTACTGCAGTTATTCGTACCACTGTGATCTTCTGCACATGCTCCATTGGTCCAAGAGGTATCGTCTTCTGCAGAGGCAGGTTAGTTCTCCCTTCATAAGGTAGTATTTGCTTTCCCCATTTCGGATCTCTCGAGTAACGCCCGTGCAGTCTATTGGGGAAAGGAAGGTTATAAATGTGAAAAAGAGGGAAAGACTTAATTTTGGACTCAATTTTGTATCCTTTTAATATAAATCAAGTATCAAGTGTACCAGGTACCTTTTGTTTCGAGACATTTGTCTTGGGCGACAATAAGGTCAGTGTAGACAGTGCTGTCTATCTTCGTCTTTAGATTCTTGCTTGCGTGCTCACACCAAACACCTATTTAGGATTCATGTTTATTGCATACATAGTAATCAGAAATTGGAAGAATCTGATTTGGTAAGAGCGGTTGCCATGGGCATGAACCCCTTTCGGGGAACTATTTGAAAGATTGGAAAAGTCAATGCACGAACAACAAAAACCATTGTTTGGTCATATTATGATGGATAATATTGAACCAGCTTACCGTTACAATCCCAGGTGACAGTTGGAGTTGTCTTGTGTCCCGTCACCACGCAGCTCATAGTAACATTGCTCTCACTAACATCAACAGCGGCTCCAGCAGGTACTTTGGTTAACACTGAGGTGCGGGAACAGTAACAGTAGCACGTGCAGTGTAACAGTAGCACGTGCATTGTAACAGTAGCACGTGCATTGTAACAGTAGCACGTGCAGTGTAATAGTAGCACGTGCAGTGTAACAAAAGCACGTGCAGTGTAACAGTAGCACGTGCAGTGTAACAGTAGCACGTGCAGTGTAACAGTAGCACGTGCATTGTAACAGTAGCACGTGCAAGTTAACGTCAGGCAAAGGGTCGATGGATAGATTGCTAAAAAATGCTGTTAGCTGTTTAGAAAAACTGAAAAGTGTGCAATTTCTTCAAAAACGAACACCATCTGGCAGAGTTAATCACACTTTTCAAGTTAAAAACACACACGTTATAATTGGCCCAATGCATCCTGGATCTGATAGCTCTTCTTGCATTACCTATGAAATCCGTTGAGACTTCCTGAGTTATCGTCTGACTGTTGATGTCGAAAACACAGGTGTAGGAATATTCACTTTGTTTTTCTGGTGTCGCATCTGTTACCGTACAAACATTTCCGTTCAATGTTCCCTCCTTTTTCTGAAATGTTTGGTTTTTAGCGTTTTTTCTGGAGTTTATGACGAATATGAAAAGTTTTATCCATTTTGAGGAATTATTTTACTCAAATGTAGCTGACATGAGCTCAACAAAATGATTCATTCTAAAATTGTGTTTTCAAAGTTTTACTTATAATTTTAGACTCGAAATCAGTGGTATACATCATATGAACTTCCCCTTCAAATAAACTTCACGTGAAACGAATCAGTTTTACTTTTTGACCGGGCTTCAGATATAATACCGCTTGGTTCAATTTTCTAAGGTGCGCCCCTGCACATCTAAACACGTGGCAAGAGCTGTTTTTCTGGGAAGTGACCTCAAAACAAATTCGAGGTGCTGGCGACAAAAAATGAAATTCAGAGAAATTCTCGATGAGCCTTGTTTGACAGGTTAAATATTTTAGTTATCGCGTACGAGAAAGCCCCGATTCCTAGGGAAAGAGAGAGAGAGAGAGAGGGGGAGGGAAATTAAAACGGATACCTAGAACCCATAGAAAATCAGTATGAGAAAATGCTTTCGTAGAACCTTTTCGGGAAAACAACCGAAAACTGATAAGAGATAGCACATACTAGGAAAAGGACGCAGCATATAGCTAATTTCCTTGCGTGGACAAAAACTTCACAAATGGAGCACGCACGATGGAGCAGATTATATACGAACAATCTTATACTAACCAAAATTTTCAGAGTTCGAGAGAATTTCAAGCTGTGACAAGGTGTTATCCCACTGCACTGACACTATTATAGGGCTGATGGATTACTCTCAGTCAAATCAGATGCCCGCGGCGGGGAAGGGGTGGGTGGCTTTCACCCGAGAGGCAAGACTTCTTAAAAAGTTCCAACTTACTTCCTTATCATCTCCACCATCGTCCGCTATTTCAACATAGCAAGCAGTGGGTGTGAAAGAAGAGTTCATGAGCTCAAATTGGTAGTCGACGGTGGTGGTATAGGCATCAAACACGGTTAGATCCTTGGCAACGATTTCTGGGGGGAATGAAAGGTGTTTCACGGGTTTTCGATTCATTGTGGTGGGGTACTATCTCATCACTATGTAAGCCAGACAAACGTGCAATTGAAAAACTCGTTAATGCCATTTTAAAAGCATATCGTTCGTCGGAGTGGCCATTGGTAGCTAACAGTGCTCCTTCATAAAATATTTCATGTGCCTAAACAAGTGGATTCTGCACGTGCAAGGAATTGCACCTAGTACCTGCAACATCAAGAGTAAACTCCTGTTCCAGTTCGGTTCCCTTTTGTAGGAAGAACTTCCAACTATACGTATTGTACGCGTCATCATATTGGACGTTGGTGAGGGTTTTCTTAGCAGTGACGGTTTTATTTGAGTAGGTCCATGTGACTGTTTGTTTGTTTGTTGAGTTCGTTCGGAATTCACAAATCCTAAAAATGGGGGAGGGGGTTGAAAAGTGATGACTGTTATAGCAGCTGCGAATATAGAACTGAGAATAAGGTTGAAGCTGGAATTGAAATCAAAAACATGGGTCTGGGATTACTATAAATAATAATTAATAGATCGAACAAACTCAAATTAATTGTAACTCACTGTCCGTTGGAAGTGATGCCATCGATAGTTGACAAAGTAAATGTGATGAAAACTTCACAATCATTCTTGGCAAAACACACAAATTTGGTAGGACTTGTTAACTCTAAAACAAAGATCGGATTAATAGTGACTATCAATGGAGATATGGTGATTATAGAAATAATTACATGATATGTAATTACATAATTATTATTTAAAACATATTTTACGTCCCGAATAAAGGCCCGGTACGCGGGGGCCGCGTACAGCAAATGTTGAAAGGGAGGCCGGGGCAGGTCGGTAGAACTTCGACAGAATTTAGGGTAGGTCAATTTAGGGTAGGTCTGAATTTAGGGTAGGTCTGAATTTAGGGTAGGTCTGAATTTAGGGTAGGTGAATTTAGGGTAGGTCTGAATTTAGGGTAGGTCTGAATTTAGGGTAGGTCCGTAACGTATCGTTTATCAAAGCATTGCAACTCGACATTAGGTTCTGATTAGGTCGCTGAACCGCGTCCCGTATCTCGTATCAACTCATTTCAATTCGATCTTAGTCTCCGATTAGGTCGCTGAACCACGTCCCGTATCTCGTATCAACTCACTGAAATTCGAGGTTAGACACAAATTAGGTCCCTGAACCACGTCCCGTATCTCGTATCAACTCATTGCAATTCCATCTTAGTCACCGAGAGTTAGGTCGGTAGACTGTGTTCCGTATTGCATCAAATGAAATTAGGACTGTTTGACTGTTCACTTATTAGTTTAAGCACGTATACTTTAAGAGTTCCATCCTGAGTTGAAACCTGTTTAAGAAAAAAAAAAATCGTTTGCCATCTCATTTGTGTCTAACCTCGAATTCCAATGAGTTGATACGAGATAAGGGACGCGGTTCAGCGACCTAATCGGTGACTAAGATCGAATTGCAATGGGTTGATACGAGATACGAGACGTGGTTCAGGGACCTAATTTGTGTCTAACCTCGAATTTCAATGAGTTGATACGAGATACGGGACGTGGTTCAGCGACCTAATCGGTGACTAAGATCGAATTGAAATGAGTTGATACGAGATACGGGACGCGGTTCAGCGACCTAATCATAACCTAATGTCGAGTTGCAATGCTTTGATAAACGATACGTTACGGACCTACCCTAAATTCAGACCTACCCTAAATTCAGACCTACCCTAAATTCACCTACCCTAAATTCAGACCTACCCTAAATTAAGACCTACCCTAAATTCAGACCTACCCTAAATTCAGACCTACCCTAAATTCAGACCTACCCTAAATTCAGACCTACCCTAAATTCTGTCGAAGTTCTACCGACCTGCCGAGGCCGGTGTTTGGAGGAAGAAAAAAGGGGCCCTTCTTACATGATATTATAGGGTCTAGGGTATGTAGAAATTTGAGAAAGCCAAAAAAAATTAGCGATTACAGAAGGGCCCATATTTTCTCTTTTCAACGGTCAACCTCACATATGCAATTCAGATATATCATATATACCTGCAACTTTTAGGTCGAAGGCCTCAGTTATTGTTACTTCACTTTCACTGGGGTATTTGAATGCAGCTGAGATAGTCCAACTTTTCTCATCGGAACTTGTGAACGTGAGCTTGTCCGAGCCTACATACTTGTCACTGATTGAAAGACACATGTGTCACAGTTATTATACAGACCACTTTTACATAAATTTGGATTGGCTATACATGTTTAATGGAATGGTTGGGGACTTGGGGAGAGATTTAGTCACGATCAATGTTTTCACAAACTACTATTTACTTGATTTTTTGCCCTGTCCCAAGAGCGTTATCTCCAAATTTGATGGTAACTGTTTCTGCGTTTGGGTTAATTGATGCCAGGGTAACGGAAATCTCTGTTTGAACACCATTCCAAACGACACCCGGTAAGTTGTCCTCTTGGATATCTGAAATAGAGCAGATATTCGTTACAGAATTTAGTTTATTCTGCGACATAACTAGCTGAAAATTTAAATCAAAATAGGAATTTATTTCCAGAATGTCCATGGGCAAATATGAGAGACCACACAAAAACTCACGGGCTGATTTGATGGCAACACTTTTGTGTGCCCCAGTCTCGAATGTGAATGAAGCAGAGCACCGATAGTTCTGGGCTTTGGTCCACGCTGGGGAGAGGAGGGGAGTGTTAATTTTAGAAAAGATACAAGCACGTGCGATAAAAACGTTTATTTATTGTTCGCACGGTAAACGAAAAACATGTACAGTCCGTATCAACACTGGCATGGATAGTCGGCAATTTTGCATTTGCGGGCATCGCACTATAGACGCAGTACCCACGTACTATAGACGCATTATAAACACATTATAAACGCATTATAGACGCATTATAGACACACGCAATATAGACGCAATTTCTTAAGCAGCACTATAGACGCAATATAAACGCATTATAACAGCAATATAAACGCATTTTTATAGACGCGACGCAGTATAGCCGCATTATAGGCGCACTACCCACCCCAAAATCACCTTATAGACGCACTATAGACGCATTATAGACTGACTATAGCTATAGTAGCACCATAAACGCTACATAGACCCATATAGACGCATGATAGAAGCATTATAGACGCAAATCGCTTTTTATAGACGCCGCGTCTATAAAAAACGTGCTTTTTTAAGAAGCACTATAGACGTACTCAGACGCACGCTGCCATATTTGAGGCGCAGTTGGGCGAACTATAAACGCATTTTTGTCGCATATAAAAGGAAGCAGTATAGACGCATTATAGACGCATTATAGACGCATGTGTGCGAGATCGATAAAGACGCAATATAGACGCAAAATAAGAAGGAGAGGGAGAGAGACTAGAGGGAGGGAGGGAGGGAGGGAGGGAGGGAGAGGGAAGGAGAGGGAAAGAGGGAGGGATACAGAGACAGATCAGACAGAGACAGATGGACACAGATCTGAGACAGACGGACAGAGTAAGATGGAGAGAGATTAAGATGGAGAGAGAGAGAGTGAGACAGAGAGGGAGATAGTAAGCGCGTGTTTGTCTGTCCGTCTGTCTCTGTCCGTTTGTTTCCATCTCTGTCTTTTTCTGTCTCACTCCGTCCCTATATATCACTCTCTTTCCATCTTACTCTCTTTCCATCTTACTCTGTCCTTTTGTCTCAGGTCTTTATCCGTCTGTTTCTGTCCCTGTATCCCTCCCTCAGTCCCTCCCTCTCTTCCCTCTTTCCCTCTCCTTCCCTCTCCCTCCCTCCTTCCCTCTCCTTCTTATTTTGCGTCTATATTGCGTCTTTATCGATTTCGCACACATGCGGCTATAATGCGTCTATAATGCGTCTATAATGCGTCTATACTGCTTCCTTTTATATGCGACAAAAATGCGTTTATAAAACGCCCAACTGCGCCTCAAATATCGCACTGTAGCCTGAAGTACGTCTATAGTGCTTCTTAAAAAAGCACGTTTTTTATAGACGCGGCGTCTATAAAAAGCGATTTGCGTCTATAATGCTGCTATCATGCGTCTATATGGGTCTATGTAGTGTTTATGGTGCTGCTATAGTCAGTCTATAATGCGTCTATAGTGCGTCTATAAGGTGATTTTGGGGTGGGTAGTGCGCCTATAATGCGGCTATACTGCGTCGCGTCTATAAAAATGCGTTTATATTGCTGTTATAATGCGTCTATATTGCGTCTATAGTGCTGCTTACGAAATTGCGTCTATATTGCGTGTGTCTATAATGCGTGTATAATGCGTTTATAATGCGTTTATAATGCGTCTATAGTACGTGGGTACTGCGTCTATAGTGCGATGCCCGCAAATGCAAAATTGCCTGGATGGTCACGGGTGTCTACAGGCGGTTTTGGTATACTTACTGGAGGCTGCGTCCAGATCTAAACTCATGATATTGCTAGCATAGGATATCTCGTATCCCGTATCACTACTGGATATGATATCCACCTTGTCTGAGTATCCCCAGAACTTGTTGAAGTAGTCGCCAGCAGAACTAATCTCACAGCGGAGCGTGCTCTTAGCATCTGTATGGGGGAGGTTTATTGTTCATTCCCAGTATGGGGAGGTTTATTACTATTGAATTGTTCATACACAGTGTCAATTGACTCAAGTGACTCAACTTTAGTCTTGAAAAGCTACAACTATTATACTAGGGAGAGGGATACAAGAGTAACTTAAGCTGAAGTTACGTGATACATCTGTCTGAGTGTCTGACAGCGGTACATGCATGGTTCACACTTCACATATACTAGTTAGTAAGTATTCATATAACGTTGCAGCACTTTACTTGTTCTAGAACATGTACAGTCATGCTCGTAATGAAGCTTCTTCATGAGTGCTGTACTAATGATTACTCTCTGAGCTGCGGGTCTCTCACGAGAAAGTAAGCAACAACATATAGTCATGATTAGTTCATGGAATCTTTAAGATATCATGAATATTATAGGGCACGTGCCTAGGTATACATGTCATGTCTACATGAGAGTGTCCTACTAGAGGGTTTATCATGCTCATATATTACTATAGTAGATTAGGATTTCTAGAATGTGTACCAATTGCTCGAACCTACAAATCGAGATTGGTAGAATATCTAAGAGTAAACAGAAGGTCCTGTAGTCGAGCACCTACCTCCGGTTTTGTGTTCAATATAGTCCTCAACACTGAACCCATCAGAGGCGGTATACTTGCAGGAGTAAGTCTTGTCTGTCTCCCCAATGGTGACGGAGAGTTTTGTAGTTCTAGTTCCTTGTGTTGTATCCGTCGTGGCTGAAAAGGGAGTGGGAGAATATGGTGATATTATATGGGCTGAAAATGGCGAGGTTGAATCGCGGGAATAAGAAATTCGACCGAATTTGTATTTAAGAGATCGGTTAATATCACCATGATTAGTTTGCTGTACTTACTGGCAACGCCACTGGTGATCTCAGTAGAACTTCCATCGGTACCAATCTCGTACCATTTTCCCGTTGGATCGTTGCTATAGAGACCATGAAGGATGCAACTAATGTCCTTAGAGAGGCCCTTATATAAGTACGCAGTATCATCAAGGTCAATCGTCACTCCTGTAAAGCAATAGTTGTTGTGGCGTGTTTTGTTGAATGTCACGCGCGTGATTATCTGTGCAACGCGTGATTATCTGTGCAACGCGTGATTATCTTTGCAATGCGTGATTATTTGCAACGCGTGATTTGGGAATACACACATGATCTTTATTTTTCTCAGATAACACTTACCAATACAAGCAGTACAAGCTCTTGGTCGGTCTGCGTCGATGTTTCCGCATATGTCAAGACCAGACGAGGGACAAACATCGGCACCACTAGATAATTGAGCTGAAAGATAAGAAATGTTAAATGCTGAGCATGGTTATGTCGTTTCAACATGTAGATCAATTGAGTGAGATGTTTCGTGGAACATTGGAACAATTATTCATCATTCTTAGAACTCCGTATATCACCATTATTAATGAATCTTGTCACCTCAGAGATGTAGATTATGCGTTGTTTCGATATATGTACTAGTAAGGGCATAGCTAATTCATATCTTGCACGTGCAATAGATTCACCATATCTATGATAGTAGCGATGCTCCTTCCATCTGTCCCTTCTTTATTTCTCTCCCTCCTCTTCTCTCTCTTAAGATATGTCTCTTTGTATCTCCCTCTCTCTTTGTATCTTTCTCTCTCTCTCTGATCTCTTTCTCTCTCTCTCTCTCTCTTTCTTCCTCTCAACCCTCTCACTAAGCCATACCAATCAGATTTATCATTGTGCATTGTGTGTTAGACCGAGCAGGATGACTTATTCGAAGGAGTACGAACGAGCTACGCGTGGCTGCGAGCAGTAGCTTATGTTCGATTTCCACGTTATCGATTAGTTGTTGAATTATTACTTTATTCATCGGAATGTAAGGGAACTAATCGAGAACTTGATTGTGTTCTTCAGCTCCTGCTTCATATTCAAAATGAACAGCAAAGTTTGTAGTCAGTCTGCAGAAGTGACAGGGCATGATATGATTGTCGACCATCCCTGACACTAATTCTCCTCTCTCATCCTCCCTCAAATGAGCCGATTGTTATATACAGGAACTTTTTGTAAGGATTCCCTTATCAGCATCATGTGCGAGATATTAGAGAGAGAGAGAGAGAGAGAGAGAGAGAGAGAGAGAGAGAGAGAGAGAGAGAGAGAGAGAGAAGAGAGAGAGAGAGAGAGAGAGAGAGAGAGAGAGAGAGAGAGAGAGAGAGCAGAGAGAGAGGAGAGAGAGAGAGAGAGAGAGAGAGAGAGAGAGAGAGAGAGAAGATAGATCCTCGAGATCAAATACTATCGAGTGTGTTGTTATAGTTGTGACACTGACATTACAATATATCTTGTCTGGTTTAGACTGTCTCTCAAACTCACAGCCCCAATTCGCTCGTTACATAGCGATTCGTTTCACTTGCTTGTCTCTTGAGGGTTCCAAAAATTCCCGTCTTCAGATCAGATCACATTACCCCGACCCATGATCACATCCCTTAGCTGAGGATCAGATCACCACACTGAGGATCAGATCACCACACTGAGGATCAGATCACCCTACTTAGAGGATCAGCGACGGGTCCTTGTCCCCTTTTCGGCCGAAGGCCGAATTGCATCGACTATTTTTGTATAAACAGCTGTTTGACCGTTTTTTACTATAAACGATTGACAATCGTCGATTGTTTAAACAGATTTCAGATCGATCGATTTCAGATCGATTCAATTGCTTGTACATGAATGCCTACATGACAGCATCGAGTCTCGAATTCAATACAGTCTCTTGCATGACTCATCAATTGTTGCCCTAATTAATGCTTTGTGTTACCTGTGAGTGCTAGCACAAAATAGAACATGGTAAGCCAGCCCATGGTTTAGTTCTTGCTCCTCCGCTCAACTCAATTCATATTCCCAAACTCTTTTGATATTTTATTATTTTCTACAAAACCATAAGGGTTAAACATTTGAACAAATTAAATGATCAATCAATCAATTATCAATTTTACTAGGGCGATTTACACAAATAAAAACTTCACAATTCACGCCCGGCAAACATCCTGATAGCGACGGATCAATCACACTGACCAGCTTACACGCTAGCATGCCCTTCCGACCTTACCATACCGGTGCTTAAGTGTGAGCAAGATACGTGATCCAGACGATCCGCGAGTGTACTATTCATCATGACCTCACAGTACTGTCACATACAGTACATGATACACAAAAACATACACATAAAATATACACAAAAATACAGCCTAGTACATGGAACAAATATGTACCTATAAGGGGCCATTCAAAAAGGATGTCCATGATTTTTGGTAATTTTTTACCCCCCCCCCCCCTCCCTCCCCCTGTCCAGGCCTGTCCGAATTTGCCAGACCCCCACCCTCCCCTGTCTTGGTAACGTCCGTGGTAATGTCCGAAATTGGCTACCTCCCCCCTCCACTTGGACGTCCTTTTTTAATCGCCCCTAAGTTACAATGATTATCAGCATATTCTAAATTCTGATTTCTTGCGAGCTTGTTGACAATCTTGTCCTCCTTTACAATAACAATATTGTCCAAGATACGATTTCCCAGGAAAGTCATCCCTACATGATTATCCGACCTCGATCGTTTCCCGCCAAGATCATCTATTAATAGACAAAGATCTATTTTAGATAATAATACCGTTGATATCATCAGATTTGCTGGTCACGCACAGTTGTCACTATAGCAACTTTAGGCTGACTTTATTTAGCTGCCAGAGGAATCCAATAATTGGGTATCTATAATTGTGCTTAGTCCGGTATAGATATTTCCCACAATTGACAGAGAGAAATAGAGGGAAAGAGAGAGAGAGATGGAGAGGGAGAGAGAGAGAGGGAGAGAGAGAGAGAGAGAAAGAGAGAGAAAGAGAGAGAAAGAGAGAGAGAGAGAGAGAGAGAGAGAGAGCACTTAACACGCTGGGCTATTGTCCTGCACGCCTCATGATGCCAGTTTTCTCTCCCCCTATATCTCTCTCTCTCTCTCTCCTATGATTGTGGCATGCTTGTGGGAATTAGGTAACGACCTCCCGACTTCCCATGCCGTGATAAGTACTGGTCGTGCACTGACTTACAATTACCAGTTCCTTGCTGATCAAAGTTCATAGGCACATCATGGCTGGATCAGTGTGTTGAATGTTCATTGAATCTATATTTTGTTCATTGTTGAATCCCCTAACAGTTGAATTGAATAAAGGGTGTCTCATGACCGGTCATGACCTAAAGTCAGCAAACTGTGAAATTTGTTGGTAGTTCGACCTGCACTGTATAATAGTGGCGCCATTTGATTCTTAGACAGACAGGACCTGCATCTGTTTTAAGTGTGCTAAAGTGATTCATGTCTCATTAATATGTACAGAGTGTTGAAAAGTGTGCAACTTTAAACTTTCACAGCTCTCTATCGCTCTCGCTATCTCGTGCTTATATCTTGCTGTTTGTAAGTACAAACTATCTAGTTAGTTTGTGAATTGTGGTTCTCGTTTTTCATAGCTCTCTCGTTTAGTACAGTACAACCTCGTTTCCTTCTCTTACTATCCGGCCAATACATGCACGTGGTCGTAAAGCTTGGCACTCTATTGCATTATAGTCGATCTATGAAGTTCTGCACTATTTCCGGCTTCAGCTACTGTGGACTGATTTGTCAACCTGTCGTTGGACTTGAAGTATAGTTTATTTAGTTCAGTTCTTTTCCCATTAGTTCAGTTCTTTCTCAATCTCAATTTCCGGCCATTCTGGGAATCTGGAATATATCAGTGTGGATCAGCTCTGAATATAACGACAGCTTTCCTTCTGTGTTAACTACTTGACCCTAGCATGTAGGACAATGGGATGGGTCTGGAGAGAGAGAGAGAGAGAGAGAGAGAGAGAGAGAGAGAGAGAGAGAGAGAGAGAGAGAGAGAGAGAGAGAGAGAGATAATTTATTAATGGCCATAGTAGCTGCTGGTCCCTTGAGATCTGTCCTTCATCCAATTCCATTTTCCTAACCCATTTATACATTCCTTCAAGATCATGTGGAGGGAGAGAGAGGGATAGAGAGAGAGACTAGAGAGGGGAGAGAGAGAGAGAGAGAGAGAGGAGAGAAGAGAGAGAGAGAGAGAGAGAGAGAGAGAGAGAGAGAGAGAGAGAGAGAGAGAGAGAGAGAGAGAGAGAGCGAGAGAGAGAGAGAGAGAGAGAGAGAGAGAGAGAGAGAGAGAAGAATGCGAAAACATCATATAAGTTTATGACCTGACGCTCTCGACCTGGTATAAATTAATGTCCAAAGTAGTTGCTTTCCCCCTCTCTACTCTCCCTCCCTCTCTCTCTCTCTCTCCCTCTCTCTCTCTCTCTCTCTCCCTCTAGTCTCCCTCTCTCCCTCTCTATTTTATTGTTACCTGCAGTCTCAACACCATTTGATCTTGTCCATCTACGTTAAAACTATTAGGTGTATAACTACTACCAGTACTGCAGCATTTACATCAATGACATCACACCTGATCACGTACCGTTACCTAGTAAAACTATTGGTATCGAAGACACCTCACACTCTGTGGCAAGGGGTTGTTGTTGTTGTATGCGCCTCCGCTTCCAATCCTCTACTTGTGATTTTATCCCGTCCGGCAGCCAGTTCCTCACGCCCGAGAAGGACGGAGCTCAGGTTCCAGAGTTTCCTCTTTCCCCCGGGAGAGTTTTCTTCCTCCGTCTTATGTCCATGGTTTTGGAGATAAGGGTGGAATCGTCTCCCATAACTATCTTAACAGGTCCCATGAAGAGGACCGCACCAGCACTGTTTTCACATTGTGCCAGTCTCGGATATCTCCAGCGACCCTTGGTGAGTGGCATCTCAGCATTGATCGCTCTAGATGTGGCCTTGGCTAGGACAATTCGGACGCTCCATTGACTATGGCACCTTTGTAGATTTTGCGCTGCCAACCTCTGATTTGTAATCAGTACTCCATGTGGGTTCATGGAACATCACTTTTTGTTCGTGATGCAGATGCAGCGTCCGGCCGTTCATGGGGTAGTTAGGGCAGGTTCCTTCCCAATTAACGGAACTCTGGCGTGTGAAATGTTTAGTGGGTTAGGTATCTATGTGCGTCACTCATAGAAATTTGTTTTGTAGCATGGGATAGTGGTTTGTTCTGTTTGTTGATCAGGTTTTTGTGGAGGCTTGTTTGTTGGTAGAGAGTGATGATGTTGGTTTGTTACCTTCATCGTTTGGGGGGTAATCGCCATTTCGGAATCTCCTACGCTTCTCATGGACTTTTGAAGAAGCGTAGGTAGTAGCGAGGCTACTGGTTAGTGTAGTTTCTCCCTGTTGGGCTACGGAAACACCCCTTGAGTTTATCTCGACCTCGGCGTGGGAATTTTGCCGAGAGTCGGTGGTAGCTAACCAGTTATGACCTAGCTTGTTAGACCTTTTATACCTGTCCAGAGGCTAGGTGGACAGAAGGTAGAGGGGGGCCAGTTGAGATTAGACCTCCTCCAGCCTGGACTTTTGCTGGAGGACGGGTTTTGGCCGGTATTTAGCCATCTACTTTGGCCCAGTGCACAAGGCTGGGGAGATGGTGTAATACCGGCCGGGGGGTATCTCTATTCAGAGAGAGATGAGTCATGAGCGGATTAGAGAAAGGAAGAGAGAAAAACACACCACCCAAGGAGGGCAGCTCTGTTTCCTTGGAGTGGTATGTGAGATGCTCCAGGCAGTTCAAGAGCTTCATGGTTTACCCCGGGGTATGCCGGGTCACCCCTGAAGATTCCCTGCCTGGGACACTATTGCTATCTAAAAAAATAGACATTAGCCGCGGCCTGCATCTCAAGGGCGTGGGAAGGAATCTCACCCTCCTGTGGCAAGGGGTAACTTCGTAACCAAGTAAAACTAAGCAGAAACTTTAAACTACTTCGTTGATTCGTTTGTTGGCTGCATATCGCCAATTTAATTTGAAGGGAAGCAAAGTAATTACAATGTCTGACGGCGCCAAACCCCTGATCCTGGAAAGTAAATTGATGGTTAGGTCTGTTTTCCACCAAATGGGGGAGGGGGGTATATGTAATGGTACGCCGCGGGTCTGTACCATTTGTTTATGTAGTGCATCTAATACACTCAGGCCCATCTGCCGAAACACACAATAATACATTCACATGATAGTTGTTGATATTTGGTATAAACATATCCGTTGTTTTGAACAACTACGACATTTTTCTTGCATGCATTGAGCCAGTGTTTAAGTGTTTAGTATAACTTTATACCTCCCATTTATTTCCTTGAGTGGTCCCTCCTCATGGGGCTAAAATATCGAGAGATCCAAACATTAGCACCAGGAAGTTCTACCCCTCCTCTATAATAATGGTATCCTACTCCATCTTACTGCATCTCAGGGGGATCCAGGGGGACCTCATCATCATCACACTAGGGTGGGATACAAAGAAATCCAGGAAGTGATGCGTGTCAGTATAATCCATGAGTGCTGGAAAACACCCTTGCTATGGAAATGTCCCATGTGGCTAGTACTTGGTAGTACTTGGATACGTTTTGGTAGCCACATGGAATAAACCAGCTTTCTAAAAAGTGGCAACTTTTTGTCTCATTCAGGCATTTTTAGTTGGTGAACGTTCTTTTAGATCTGCGATCACGATCGCTTCGCCGTCCGAGTCTCTATAGTGAGGCAGTCTCTATAATAGTGAGGGAGTGCAGCAGTTTACAGATATAGATCAAAATGTAGATGCAATGATGCAATGATGCATCATGCAGAAATACAGCTCAAATTGCAAATGAAGCTTCGACCTAAATGTGCATACATGTCCAGCACATGTAAATAGATACTACCCAATTTGTAGTACTACATATATGTAGATCAGTAACAACAAGTATTATATAGCTGAAGTAGACACAGCTCCCTGTGTCTCTGTAGTAGTAGGTGATAATAGATGTATTATCGTAGCACCTGATTTGACTGTTTGTCTATTTTCTGTAGACTCTATAGCCCTACATTCACAGCTCTGATTTCCCTCAAGAGACACCCACGTTTTTAGTTCTTGTTTGTGAGATTTTTACCCAGCTGATAGAACAACGTCTAATTTAAGTCACGATTAACGCAGATACTTTCATTACCTATCACGTCAATATAAATGACAATAATATGAGTGTCATCTAATGTTGTATGATCATATGCGGTTATGCAGTCATGTGCATTCGTTAAATATGAGAATTTCCCGAAGATTCGCCTGATCGCCAATTATAGACTTTATTTTAAGCTAATTTCTCATAATCTCTCTCCTTAGTTTGAGGTATAACATGTTCTGCCAACGCGTCTGTTATGAAAATGTGATTTCTTGTGCTCTCTCATGTGCTACTCAGTAAGCTATTTCAACGAAATTTATTTTAGTTTACATCTCCATTTGTTCTTTTAGTTTTAATAAATGCAACTAAATATGTATTAGCATTGACCAGTTCTGAGTGCCCAAAATTCACCATTTATTACTTGAAAAAGAAAAGTACGATTGTCCTGCAAATTATCCCAAGGAGTCGACAACCTGCACACCAGCTATCAATTTGATAAGTCCAAAAACCAATTAAATAAATTAGTTTGGATGCCCGGGCCCATGTGGTGTCACGGGGGTAACACCTTTAGGCTACTGCCATAATTAACGGCATATCTCGTTAATTGTTAATTGTTATCCTTCAATCTTTCTATCTCTATCTATCTCTCTCTCACTCTCTCTCTCTCTCTCTCTCTCTCTCTCTCTCTCTCTCTCTCTCACACTATTTCTCTCTCACTGTTTCTTTCACTATATCTCTCTTTTTTCTCTCTCCTCTTATTTATCTCTCCGTCTTTCTTGATTATATCTCACTCTTTCTATCCTAATTTCTTTTGCCTTTATCTCTCTCGATATCCATCATTTATGACAGTAGCCTAAAGGTGTTACCCCCGTGACACCACATGGGCCCGGGCATCCAAACTAATTTATTTAATTGGTTTTTGGACTTAATTTCTGTTCTTTTTGGTGTTAAATAGAAAAAGCTATTTTTTCTGATTTCTGCATATTTTCGAACTTGAATACTTAGTTCATAAACATGCGAATAACGACTTAACGGTGAGAGATACGACTTTTTGTCAGGGTGACGACCCCCCATAAAACGACTATTCTGCGCCGGAATATGTCCATGAAAACGTTCTAGGACCAGCCGAAGTGGAAATATTAAGAATATGCATTAAATCATGAATCGGTGCATAAATATGCAAATAACGGCTTAACGGTGCCAGATAGAGATTTTTGTCCCGAGTAAGACCCCCCATAAATCGACTATTTTGCGTCGAAATATCTCCATGAAAACGTTCTAGGATCAGCCGAACTGGAAATATTCAGAATATGCATTAAATCATGAATCGGTGCATAAATATGCAAATAACGGCTTAACGGTGCGAGATACGACTTTTTGTCCGGAGGACGACCCCCCCATAAATCGACTATTTTGCGTCGAAATATGTCCATGAAAACGTTCTAGGACCAGCCGAAGTGAAAATATTGAAAATATGCATAAAATCGTGAATAGGTGCATAAATATGCAAATAACGGCTTAACGGTGCGAGATAGAGATTTTTGTCCCGAGTAAGACCCCCCATAAATCGATGATTCCGCGTCGAATAAGACCGGTTTTAAGATTCTATGACCTTCGAGTCGTGTCATAATCGCGACCATGGTTTAAATGAATATTTACTGAACTAATTAATGATAATTAATGAACTATGGCGATTTTGAAGTTCTACACAGCTATTACCGCAGCGCAATGTGTGTAAGGAACCAATGTTCCAAACGGCAAGTCTCTACTATTTGTGGTTTAGGAGAACACTCAAGATAAAAAGCGTCCTCCCCCTCCCCTCCCCCCTCCCCCTCCCTCCTACTTTTTTTTGCATTTGGGACCCCTCTGGCAAATTTTTACCTTACTCTCCGATCGTTCTGAAAATTTGTATGCCTCTTCTCCTATATGAGGGCACTCAGAGTACAAAATTTCAGCTCTCTACTTCATCTGGAACATGCTTTTTTAAAAGCATCAAAACCTCGAAATCTGCAATGGTATATAGTAGCACTGGCAGGTTTTCACGCGCTTGTGTGTAGAAGTGTTGCGTGTGCTCTCTCTTTTGTTTTTTGAGTTAGAGGGTATTTCTAAGGTGGGGGCACCCCCCCTTTTGGGCCCGGGGCACTTGCCAGTGCTATGATTTATTTTCAACACCAGGTGAAATATATTTCCATTATTCAATCTGGTCTGTATACAGCTACTATTGCAGCTGAGTCACACCTGTGAGCAGCTGCTAGAGAACTCACAAAATCCTGAAATTAATCTTCGACACACATCAATCAACTTAGAACTGTCATATACCTTAGAAGTGAGGATTTGGGAGATGGGAGAGAGAGAGAGAGAGAGAGAGAAGAGAGAGAACGTATCTAAGCATATATATAATAGACAGTAGAGCGAGATCTCTCTCTCTCGCTCTCTCTCTCTCTAGTCTACCTCTACCTAGCTATCTCAACGCTCTCATCCTCTCTCGCTCTCTCCTCATCCCCTCCTCTCTCTCGCTCTATCAGAGAGACGCTCTATATTCTCTATCTCTCTTCTCTATCTCTATAGCTCTGCTCTCTACCTCCCGCTATTCCTCACTCTCGCTCTTCCCTCCAGATTCTAACGGAGTGCATTTGGATGCTGTTGATGATGGTGTATCAATTCTGAAGAGTGTCCTTCGCTTGTGCCATGTGACCCTGTATCGCGGAATATGTGACCGAATCAAGACAGAGTCTGTACTAGTTTACATAGGTTTGGAGAGATGTCTTCATCAGTTCTACTATAGTGTTGATTCCGAGAGACATACAGTCATGCTGGCATTATGCCCAAATCAACATGCTCAAATCATAATTATGTTACATGTCATGCTGATATATATCTCCTTTATTAATCAAACTGCATGTCTTGGTCTTTTGTTTAGCAACACCATGTCATATGGTCTGATATTATTTGGGTCGATATATAGGGTCATTTAGATGCACTAGTCCGAGTATTAATAATGTGGTCATTGCATACTACTGCAGTTGATGTATGGCAATTGAAGATTGAAGATTAACAATGAAGTCTAGTCACACTACATGCATTTGATTTTGCATTGTGTACCGTGTGATTTAGAAGCTCCAATGTTCACGTGTCTAGAAATGTGTTTAGACAATATCACCCTACTATTGATTCCAAATGATATTTGATTGAAAGTGCATCTACATTGATTGAAGATTATTTCAGTTATTTTAGTGCCCCAATGTACTATAGTTTATGATTTTGTAATATATTTTGAAACAGCTGGTTCCCCGTATCAGTGCGTCACATATCATTTGAACACCAAGAATTGAAAGAAACTGATACCTTTCATAACCTTACCACTGGCATTTCTGATCTTTTTGGGACACCTTGCTGAAGTTGTTGAACATACACACTTCATAGTTTTAATAGCCATGCGTCGGCGGGAGTTTTGGATTCTTAGCCATGTTTCGGTGGGAGTTTTGGATTTTTTGGATCGCGGTAAATATCATCAGCTGTGTTTCAAAAGTGGGCATGTTTGTCATAGCAGGTCATTATTCATTGCCTAGTTACTGCAGCCTAGCTGTCTCTTATTCAATTTATATTTAATAGCTCGTGGTAAATGGGTTAATCTGACGAATCATTTCGGCGTAATAACATCTGCAGATTTGATATGTTGATGAGTTGTTTAACCACATTTATCTTTGTCTAAAAACTCATTATATTCAATCTTCCCTCCCCGGCATATATTCAGTTACGTCATTAGTAATATATTGTGGGGGAGAAGTCCTTGTTGAGATGTGGATGTACTTAATTTCGTTATTCACGACATTTAGTTTTCTATTCCTTCAACGCGTCACACCGACACATACCAGGCTGTGTTGCAGATGTCTGTTATATGATGTAATTTAGGTTGTCAACAGGGCCGAGTCAAAGTAATTTACCTCCAGTTTGTTTCTTTTTAACTATTAATTATGTTGTAACTCTTTTGTAGCTAAAGAGAGATTTGAGAAACAGAACCGCTCCAGAATCTCAATACCAGAATATTGGAATATTGGAATCAGAATGTGAATACATACATGATATTTCTGTGAAGACATGCGCCTTCTATGTCTCATCCTTCTCTTTCCTGTGCTTGTCCGGGCGGGTGAAGAATGGCCCCATTTCAAGGTGGCCGCAATCGTTGAGAACATGGGAGATGGAAGTGATGATTCCTGGCCGAGACTTGCGAATGAGTCACTTATTGTTGCTAAGAATCTGATCAAGGAGAGATTGGGGATCAGTCTGGATTTGAGATTTGTCTTCTCAAAGTGTAACACAAAGATTGGTCTTATTGAAACTACCAAGTGTCTCATTGATCAAAATTTGGTTGAAAACGATTCGGAGACCGAGTAAGTGGCGAATGAGTGTTTGTTTCAAAACCATAGAAGTTATTTGTTGGTCTAACTCAAAGTTTCAACGCCAAGAGTGCTAATTCAACCATAACTTTTACTAACTGCATTGTTTTCAGTGAGCGTGTAGACGTGTTTGTTGGCCCAGGATGCTCAGAAGTTTGCAAAAATACCGCGTACATTGCCTCCAAAGAGGGATTCAACGTCCCAATGGTAAACAATATCTAAATGATTTGTTAAATATGTTTAGTTCTGATATCATATCTGATGTCTTATCTCCCCAAATTCCCTTCCCATATCTTCTATCCCCCCAAACTCCCTCTCCATATATCCTATCCCCCCAAACTCCCTCTCCATATATCTTATCCCCCCAAACTCCCTCCCCATATCTCGTATCTCCCCAAACTCCCTCCCCATATCTCGTATCTCCCAAACTTCCTCCCCAGATCTCGTATCCCCAAACTCCCTCTCCAGATCTCCTATCTCCCCAAACTCCCTCCCCATATCCCCCCAAACTCCCTCCCCAGATCTCCTATCCCCCCCAAACTCCCTCCCCATATCTCGTATCTCCCAAACTCCCTCTCCAGATCTCCTATCCCCCCAAACTCCCTCCCCAGATCTCTTACCTACCCCCAAACTCCCTCTCCAGACCTCTTACCTACCCCCAAAATCCCTCTCCAGACCTGTTATCTCCCCCAAACTCCCTCCCCAGATCTCCTATCCACCCAAACTCCCTCTCCAGATCTCCTATCCCCCAAACTCCCTCCCCAGATATCCTATCCCCCAAACTCCCTCCCCAGATCTCCTATCCCCCCAAACTCCCTCTCCAGATCTCCTATCCCCCCAAACTCCCTCTCCATATCTCCTATCCCCCCAAACTCCCTCCCCATATCTCGTATCTCCCCAAACTCCATCTCCAGATCTCCTACGCGTGCACACTGGACAGTTTGAGTGACCGGAACGATTACAGTACCTTTGCCCGGACGGTTCCCAGTGTGGGGTCCAATGCTGTTCCCATGATTACCATTATCAAAGAAATGGAATGGGAACGGGTGGGAATAATTTACAGAAACATTGGACTTTACGAGGTAAGAGCAATGAGCAAATTGTCGTCTTGTCGAGTTCAGTCGTTCGATATCATTTTAAATTTCACCCTGGAGAAGAATGGATAGAGGGAATTGATATTAATAGTATAGATACAGATAAACTTTTTGCTCTACATATTTAAGTTTCAACATCCCCTATTTCAGGAGGCTGCTGCCAGTTTGAAAAAGGAGCTGGAGAAAAGTCTTGGATCTGATCCAACAATGGAGTTTGGGTTTCAGGTCAGTTGTACTGTGTATTGTTTCTAGGTATTCGTCTTGACGCGGCTCCGATAAGAAACATGGCTTGAAGCCAAGCAAGGTGTGCTGCGTATCAGATACACTATTCCTAGGATAAACAGCTACACGATCAGACTGCAGAGAGAGAGAGAGCCTACTTGAAATCCTTGGTTACGAAATAACCCCTCTCCGGGCGACCTTCGCGCGCGCTGGCAAGGGGTAACTTCGTAACCAATTGAAATCCTTCCAGGTGAAATGTTACAAAGTTTGGTATTTTGATGATGACGATAAAGACGAGAAGATTGCCACTGCTAAGGACATTAGAGATGAGTGTAAAGACGAAGTTAGAGGTTGGTTATATAATATATAGCTACCCCTCTTCCGAGAGCCATTATGGATATGTAGAGACTGATATTATACTTGACCAAGTAGTGATATCAACTCGTAGTGTCATTCTTTTCAAGCAACTAACATATCTTCATTTCAGTTTTCATAATCCTGGCGTATGATTCGAATGTTATTGATTTCCTGAAGCTAGCTTACGAAGATACCTCGTTTCCTTATTCTGAATCTGCTTTTATTGCGCTGGAAGTTACTCAGACCACCGTGACCGAAGGTATTATAGCTTTTAAACGGTTGTATCAATTAATTTAGATAACATTTCGAGGAGAATTATGAGCCATTAATTATATATCTTGATCCCAATCTTTCGATCTCTGCACATATATCTGATATTACTATTACTGTACTCATATTCATAATAATCCGTCGAAATCGTGTATAAAATTTGACAAAACATAAAATTTATAGGGGCAATGTAATTCCTTCACTAAATGGTAGTAATAGGTCCACCCTACGTAGGCCTACCACCAAACGAAAGTTTACCAACCAACTCCATGGGGGGAGGTCCGATAATTGGCCTTAATTGACACCTGTATTTTCAGTATGGGTCCAAAACCATAAGTACCCTTAGAATAGGAGTAGAGAAAAAACCAAGGGCATTAAAGTGATCAGCGTCCTCGCATTAGTGGGGGTAGGTGCTGGAATCAAGTCTCTATCTCATCAGGTTAATTAGATATTTGGATAATTAGATATGTGCATAACCGTATTTTGGCTATATGGCTATAGCCACTTAGGAATGGTTTAGAGACTTTTCACTGGTGCCATTTTGTAGGCAATGGTCAAGTTATGGGGGGTCGACGTCGGACTTTTAAGCTCTATTTTTAACCGTTTAGCCGTTATTCGGCTTTAAAAGTGCTCAAAATGAGCAAAAAATGGTAAAAAGCCCGATTTTTAGCACCTTTAAAGCCGAATAACGGCTAAACGGTTGGAGATAGAGCTTAAAAGTCCGACGTCGACCCCCCATAACAAGGCCATTGCCTACAAAATGGCACCAGTGAAAAGTCTCTAAACCATTCCTAAGTGGCTGTAGCCATATAGCCAAAAAACGGTTATGCACATATCTAATTATCCAATTATCTAATTAACCTGATGAGATAGAGACTTGATTCCAGCACCTACCCCCACTAATGCGAGGACGCTGATCACTTTAATGCCCTTGGTTTTTTCTCTACTCCTATTCTAAGGGTACTTATGTTTTTGGACCTATACTGAAAATACAGGTGTCAATTAAGGCCAATTATCGGACCTCCCCCATGGAGTTGGTTGGTAAACTTTGGTTTGGTGGTAGGGTGGACCTATTAGTACCATTTAGTGAAGGAATTACATTGCCCCTATAAATTTTATGTTCAAAGCACGATTTCGTCGGATTATAATGAAAGTTTACACGCTGTACTCAGTACTGAGTGCCCACGTGCACTTGCCATCATTAATCACAGAACAATTATAGAACGAGAGCTGAATATTCTTTCTATACAATTCCATACAAAGTATACGTGTACAATTAAATTATACAATCTCAACACTCATATGTTACTACAATATGATTGTGTAGGGAGAACTCTACAGAAAAATGGGATTTCTCCGGAGTATATTTTACAAAACAAAACACTCGTGTTATACATAATATCCTACAGAGACGAAAGAGTACACACGTGGATTGCTATCTCTCAGTCTCAGGGAACCGGACAACGAAATGTTTCGAAATCTCACCCGGGAAGTCGGTGAAATGGTCAACGAAACCGTTACTGTAAGTGAGGTTGATGATCGGAACAAAATTTGATAGTTAATTCATTGAATAACCGTTTAGCAATCCAAACTGAAACAATTTCTGATAACTGACATCCCCCTCTCCTCTCAGCTCGATGTGTACAGTGCGACGTTATTTGACTCCCTCCTCACCTATGCCTACGCAGCTAAGAGCATCATCGACTCCTACACACCAACAAATTCATCCGAAACAACGGAAGAAAAGGAGACAAACATTTACACCAAAATAAAAAATGGAACCCTGGTTGCTGAGGTCATTGCGGGGTTGGAAACGTTCTCAGGGGCCTCGGGGGACGTATCATTTGACACTAATGCGGATAGGAAGGGGTCCATAGAGGTGTTTCAAGCACAGACGGCATCTGGTTCTTTAAAATTAGTGACAATATTTGAAACAGTGGATGGGGAGCTGGAGAATGTGGAAAATGTTCCATATCAGTGGAACGATGGGAGTGATGTAAGAAAATTCCTTGAATACCTTGTTTTGTTCAAACCCTGGTCGTGGGAAAACAGAATGTGCCCCCCAATAACACGTGTTCCCCCTAAATTTAGAACGTGCCCCCATCCGCCAATAACACGTGTTCCCCCTAAATTTAGAAGGTGCCCCCATCCCCCAATAACACGCGTTCACCCTAAATTTAGAACGTGCCCCATCCCCCAATAACACGCGTTCACCCTAAATTTAGAATGTGTCCCATCCCCCAATAACACGTGTTCCCTTTAGAACGTGCCCCCAGCCTGTGGGGAGGGGAGGGAGCTTTGTACAGAACCCGATCTAACAAAAACAGTCCTCCTTGTGGTTTTACCCATTGGTAAGCTAATTGATACACGCGTGCTTATATGGCTACACCTAATATTGGACCTTAATTATTTTTGAATTTTGAAGTTCCACCATTAAATAGTTGTTTAGTTAACAGCTTTCTTTCTAAATTAAACTGAATATTCATACAGGTGTCCTATTATTGGTTATTCTGGCTGTTCTATTAATTTTCATGTTGTGGAGGAGCAAGGTTCAGAGGCTACAAGATCGGTGTTTATGGAAAATTAAATCCAGCGATGTGGAATTCAAGGATGCTGGCGCCCAGTCTGGAAGGTAAGGCTAGCATCCCACGAGTTATAGACATGACAGCTCTAAAAGTGTAGTTTAAATGATCTGAAAAATTCCGAAAGCATACCGACTCCGATTTACCCGAGCATACCGGTAAAATTCAAAACTAACAAGGCCAATATTTTCATATGCAGGTTCAGATCGGTGGATAGAAGTATGTCCCGGGTATCGACTACCTCCGATGCCAGCCTTAATCATGGCATTGTGGCGTACTTCAAAAATGATCCGGTGTACTTGAAACATCTGAAAACTGATGTAAAACAATTCAACGTTACGGATGATATTATTCTTGAATTTAAACAGGTCGGTGCAGTGGTACCAAGCAGCGCATACTGTTGATTGTGTATTTGTACTATCATGCACATGAGCCATATTGGAGTATAGAATCCCAAAATTGAAGATTGTTAACCTGATTCTATTGCAGGTCCGTGAGTTGACCCAACAAAACCTAAATCCCTATATCGGGTCCTGCGTGGAGGTCCCAGATAATTTCTTCCTTGCATCCAGCTATTACCGTAAAGGATCCCTTCAGGATGTCCTATCAGATCAGAATTTAAAACTTGACGACATGTTTAAAATGTCATTCATCTTTGATATTTGCAAGGTAATTATAGTTATTGATCAATTATATTTGTTCATGATTTGGAAATTAAACGTAAGGCTTTTGAAATTAACAAATCGATAATCAATTCAGCTAATTGTCTAACTATTATTCCTCAAATATCAGGGAATGCAAGCGATTCATAATTCTCCGATAAAGTTTCATGGGCGGTTAAAATCGTGTAACTGCGTCATTGACTCTCACTGGGTCCTTAAAATCACCGACTATGGACTTCGTGGATTCCTTTCAGAATATGCCCTGGTAAGACTTCTAAACATCAAATACAGTACAGACCCCGATTTACCGGGCCCCAATTTACCGGAACCCCCATTTACCGGGAGGATAAAATTCCCCCGATATAGGAAATTAATGGCAATTGACCCCGATATACCGGGCACCCCGATTTACCGGTCAAAACCCTTTCCCCTGAGCATCCCGGTAAATCGGGGTCCGACTGTAATACCACACCTGGTTGTGAGTGTTTATGATTTGTCTGATTACTATCGTAACTCCAATCTCAGATCGATCCGATGAAGTCAGAAGATGGAATTTATTTTGACATGCTATGGTCAGCGCCAGAACTAATTGGCTACGCTGAGGCCGGGGACAGAAAACTAAGTGGAAGTCAGAAGGGAGACATTTTCTCTTTTGCAGTCATTGTAACTGAAATAATGAGTAAAAATGTGCCATACGGTGACCAGTTTAACTGTTCAGCAAAAGGTACGCCAATTGCTTCCATCTTTCGGGTTGTTGAGGAGCACTCAATAACTTACGGGTGGGCCATATGGGCAATTTCTCATTTGCCGCATACGGCGTCTAGACGGCGTCGCACCGCCGTCTAGACGGTGTCTAGACGGTATACCGGCTAGACGGGTTTCGATAAAAATCAGCTAAAAACGGTACCAAAATTGCTTGAAACGGGTTATAGACGGTATCAGACGGTCTCTAGACGGGTTATAGACGGTATCAGACGGTGTTGCGACGGTATCAGACGGTCTCTAGACGGTACCGTCCCGGTGTCTAGACAGTGTCTGGACGGTCTCTAGACGGTATCCGTCCAAAGTTGAGACGGCACGTCTGAAAATTGTACCAGACGTTGAGACGGACTTTTAGAACTCCGTCTGTATTTCAGATACCGTCTAGACAACTTCTCCAGCAATTTCGATACGAATACCGTCTAAACAACGTCTAGACAACGTCTCAAATGCAGCTGTAAATAGAAATGTAAAAAGGAGATAATACAATATTAAAGTAAAAGTTGCCTAGACGGTATTTGAAACTGAATCGCGAGATTCTGTTTAGACGTTGTTTAGACGGTATGTTGACCGGTTTCAGTTGAGACGTTGTTTAGACGGTACTTTCATCGATTTTCCTTTAGACTGCGTTTAAACGTACTTTTAAAACTCCGTCTGAAATACAGACGGAGTTCTAAAAGTCCGTCTTAACGTCTGGTACAATTTTCAGACGTGCCGTCTCAACTTTGGACGGATACTGTCTAGAGACCGTCCAGACACTGTCTAGACACCGGGACGGTACCGTCTAGAGACCGTCTGATACCGTCGCAACACCGTCTGATACCGTCTATAACCCGTCTAGAGACCGTCTGATACCGTCTATAACCCGTTTCAAGCAATTTTGGTACCGTTTTTAGCTGATTTTATCGAAACCCGTCTAGCCGGTATACCGTCTAGACGGCGGTGCGACGCCGTCTAGACGCCGTATGCGGCAAATGAGAAATTGCCCTCATATAGACACCTGGCGCGAGCTCAATCTCGGTCGCGCCAGGTGTCACCAACCCTGAACCGGGCCAAATCGCTATAAGATACATTTCGCCGACACACTCACTAGGGACTATCGCATCAATTTGATAGTCCCCTCCCTAGTGTGATCCCCAGACTCAGGCAAGAAGAAGAAGTAAAACGATAAGTATTTTTATTTTTTTAATGCATTCCAAATTCTACTCAATTCTCAAAATTTTGAAAACAAAATATTTCTATAATCACACTCGGCGTTTTAGCCTGTAAGGTCCAATAAAGAAGGTCTAATAGGACCAATGTCCGATTACAGACCAATTATAGACCAATTACCAACAAATTGTGGGCCCCCAACCACAAAGTACGCAGTCGGAATTAACACCTTTACAGTCGTCGTTAGTGTCACATCCAACATACCCGGCCTGATTGCCCCTTTGCCAGCACCATTGCCCAGTTTTCCCACACCACTTCCAGCAACTCCCATTACAACACTCACTTGCTGAAATAAAGGGGGGGGGGGTAAATGATAACCTGATATGCACGTTTTTGACCATAACTCAGCCATTTCTTGACCAATTTGCAAAATCTTGGGCTCATTGGAAAGAGGACATTGAGCTCTTTCAAGTGAGCCCAAGCAGAAAACTGCTGATTTGAAATTACATTTTGTGCCACTTTTTGGGCGATTTTTAACCCCTACTCCAATCCAGCAACTTTTTCGGCTCAAAATGGGTTGTTTACGATGACAACTGATAGAATGGACTACTTTATATGTGAAAAAGGCCAATTCTCAAAAATTTTACTTGCATTTTGACCATATTTTGATACGTGAGACGGCGTAGTGGCCAACCACTAGAAAACGGGCTATAGCCTTTGGAAGAAAAATAGACTGGTCCCTAAAACTGGTGTTGTGAGATCAAAATTTCGTGCCGAACCGGTTCCTGTAAAAATTTTAGGGCTCCGATGAACGAAACCCCGAAAAAATAGCTTGCGAAAATCATTATCAATCTAATATTTGTATGTATACATATTTATTATATATATATATATTTAATATACACATTATATCGTCACCTTAAAGTGTTACAAAGTGTTACATAGTGTTACAAAGTGTTACATAGTGCAGTGTTACAAATTGTTACAAAGTGTTACAAATTAAAGGAAGTAATTTTGATATCTCCTTCTGGTGATCAACACACACACACGCCCTCTGTACAACAGTTTAATGGGGAATCTCACACATACACGGGCAGAACTCGGTTAAGGAGAGATTAATTAGTATTCTGAATAAAGAGTTCAGAGCAAGAATTAAATAGGGAAGAAAATCGAAAAATACTGGGTTTGACCGGGAATAGGGTTTGGTAGCTTAGTGGTTTATAGCTCCGAGCATGTCTCTCTGGAGGTCCCTGGTTCAATTCCCGGTCAAACCCAGTATTTTTCGATTTTCTTCCCTATTTAATTCTTGCTCTGAACTCTTTATTCAGAGTGTTACAAATTGTTACAAAGTGTTTCAAAGTGTTACAAAAAGTGACCAAAAAATTTTTCTAGCGTAAAATACTGAAATAAATTTGTATTTGGCTGAACCTGACACTGTTTCATGGTGTTTTATACAACATATCCGCTTAAAATCGGGTGTACGGACCATATAAAATATGTAACACTATGTAACATTTTGTAACACTTTGTAACATGTGCAGAAAACTTTTTGTGCGTGTTACATGTTACAAAGTGAGAAAGTTTTGTTTTCTCCTTCCGGCTGGACAAATGAGTAGACGTGGTTTTTATTGTAGAAGAACGCAATAAAAACCACGTCTACTCATTTGTCCAGCCGGAAGGAGAAAACTAAACTTTCTCACTGATATGCGGCTAATAAACAATCAACCGATCCTTATTCTCTTATATGTTACAAAGTGTTACAAAGTGTTACGTGTCACCCCCCCCCTATGCAAAAAACTGCATCAAAATTGAGGTTCTGGATCGTTCTGGAGATATTGTCAAAAACGGGGTTTTACATCAAAATACATGTTAGTCAAAATCAGTTTTTGGCGTTTTTCTCAAAACTATGATATCCTTTCAACTTGAAGGTAACGATAGGGTAAGCTGGGGTGAAATGGCCCACGGGGTAATGTGGCCCATGTATGGGGCAAAGTGGCCCTAGTAATAACATGTGGTCACGTGACTTTTTCTCCAGCGGAGACCTGCTCGTTCTGTTCCGAATTTTCGCTTTAAAACTGCTGTCATTTCTGTTTGGGTTGGCCGATTTTAATTTTGCAAAAACTGCCAGTTAGGCTTTATAATTCTCTAAAACGTGGTATAAAAATTTTGAAGAAATTGGCAATTTTTTTGTCTTAATTGTCAATTTTGTGAAATCGGGGCAAATATGGCCCACTCTCCGGGGCAAAGTGGTCCACCTCTAGGACCAATGAAATGGCGCCTGCAATACCACGTGACATTGGAATGCACTGGGGCAAATTGGTCCAGAACAAAAATGTAGTCCAGACGGTCAAATTAGGGGCAAAGTAGCCCATGTTCCGGTGCAGAACATGGGCCACTTTGCCCCTAATTTGATCGTTTCGTCCAACAACACCAGGCACGTGATAAAATCGAGCAATGCTATTGGCTTGGGCCACTTTGCCCCGGTGCAAAAAAAGCCCCGGTTCCAAAAAAAAGCCTCACCAAATTATTTGAATTGATTAATTAACCCATTAAATAAAACTTGTAGATTTTAAAATTTAGCTCGGCTGAAAGGAAAAGGTTTCATTGGATAGCCTATATATTTTTTCTTCCTGCTGTATAAATTGGCAATTTATTAAATTGCGTATTTTAGAACCTAAAATGTTAAAAGTGGGCCACTTTTACCCCAGCTTACCCTATACATACCCTATAAAATATTAATTGATCTTACCTTCGCTGGGCAGGGCGAAGAGCAGAAGAGCAAAGGTGCACAAAATCAGTGTCACTTTCATAGCGGTGTAGCTGTAGTTGATCAAAGAATAATATAATTGAGATGCGTATAATATAATGTTGATTAGGTATTTCTAACGGCCCCTATTTAAAGGAGGGACCTGTCCTGTCCTATAACCGATCATTACTCTCCAATATGGCAACATGGAGCACTGTCTCCTTAGAGAACCAATGGTGGAGGGTGCTGCACTTAGTGAAAAATATTAAGCCAAGGTCCTGTCCGATAAACCGATCTTTACTCTCCAATATGGCAACATGGAGTACTGTCTCCTTAGAGAACCAATGGTGCTGTACTAGTGAAAAATATTAAGCTGTACTAGTGAAAAATATTAAGCAGCTGTCCTTGAATATTATTCAAGGACAGGCTAAATGTTCAATGAATAAATATGTTTAAATACTCTGAGCTGTGTGAGAGGACACCGTCACGATGTCTTGGTCTAGAAGTAGACGGTATCTAGACGTTGTCTAGACACCGTCTAGTAGACGAGGTCGTCGCGAAGTTGAGAGGCACGTCAGAAAATTTTATTAAAAGTTGAGACGGACTTTAACAAGGCAACTTTTAGCCTGCTCCCTTGTGTGAGGGGATCGCCCTTCGGGCGTGCGAACATGAGGGGCGTGACGACGTGACGTGCCCAATGCAACTTTCCGTTTGCCGCAAACAACGTCTAGATCGACTTGTTGAGTAAGGGGGAACTCAACAAAGATCGACAGGGTGTAGCAACGGTGTCCAGACGGTATTATATACTTTTCAGACGGGGTTGTACAAGCTAAGTCCGTCTCAACTCTTAATCTTAGTAAAATTTTCAAAATTGCCGTCTCAACTTCGCGACGAAACTGTTTAAACAACGTCTAGTCACCGTCTAGACGGCGGTGTGACGCCGTCTAGACGCCGTATGCGGCAAATGAGAAATTGCCGGCCATATGCTTATCAAGCTGGTGCAGGTACCAGCTGATATTCTATAAGTTAACAAAATTTCCCAAGGTTTATCGTAATCCTCATTTTCAGAGATTGTAGAGAAAGTGAAGGCGGGTTACAAGCCTCCCTTCAGACCAGACATCCCCTTGGAATGTTCGGATGGATTATCAGAGCTGATCACCATGTGTTGGGATGAACAGCCCGCCCTGAGACCTGACTTCCCTAAAATACTGGGATTCCTACAGGTCCTTCACCCTCAAAAGTAGGTGCAGTTGTGATCCTAGTGTAATAATGATACACAACATGTTTGTGCCAATTTAAAAAGATGATGATCAAGCTCCTAGACGACAGACGTGTCCCCTCACACTTCATTAAAAACCTGCCCCTGAGCTAATTCCATGGTTTTCCCCTGAGCAGACAGAGGTCAATAACGGACCGAATGATCAAAATGATGGAGCAGTACACGGATAACTTGGAGGAATTGGTGGCAGAGAGGAGTGAGCAGTTAGCAATTGAAAAAGATAAAGCTGATAAACTGTTATGCAGGATGCTCCCCAAGTGAGTAATTGCTCGTTAATTGACGTTTAGTTTTATTAATCTAAGCAACTTGTTTTCATTGTTGAATTTGGCTAAATTTTCCTTTTTTCAGACCAATCGCGGAAAAGTTAAAACAAGGGGAGCCGGTTCAGCCACAAGCATATGACGAAGTTACCATCTATTTCTCAGATATTGTCGGGTTTACAGACCTCAGCTCTCAATCAACTCCTTTCCAAGTTTGTGGTGAAAATTAACTATGTTTTCCTAGATCCTTGAGCTCAAATGACCAACTGACTAGCTCGATCTTCTTTCTATATCTTCTTCCTCCATGCACTAAAACATCCAGGTGGTGGACCTGCTGAATGACCTGTACAGTTTGTTTGATGGTATAGTGGAGAGGCACGATGTCTACAAAGTTGAAACTATCGGTGATGCATACATGGTTGTATCAGGTATGTGTAGAAGCAACTAAATAGCAAAGATAGCTGTGTTTGGTAATATATTTTAGTAAAGTATTTTAGTAAAGTATTTTAGTAATGGTAACATTTGTTGACGAACTGCTCTCCAAGGAAATCCTTATCAAGATTGATTTCATTTTTTAATACCAACTTTGTTTCCCAGGTTTGCCAGTAATCAACGGTAACCGCCACGTGGCCGAGATCGCCAATATGAGTCTGGACTTCCTGAACTCTGTTAAACGGTTCAAAGTGAGACACAAACCAGACATTCAACTGAGGCTAAGGATAGGCATGCATACCGGTTAGTCGAACAGTTGCTCTCCCAATTCCCCTACCCTGCTCTCGCAATTCCCCTCCTACTCTGCTCTCCCAATTCCCCTTCCTAGCCTATCCTGCTCTTGAGAGCTCTCCGACCAAGTTGCTTTATAATCTGCTCTCCCATGTTTCTAAAACACTTGCCCTCCCAGAACAAGTGTCGTCCTAAGACCTAACCTCCCTGAAACTTCCCCTGGCCTTCCTAACCCCACCTGCTCTCCCTGTTCCCTTCCTAACCTCATCTGCTCTCCCAGGTCCCTTCCTAACCTCACCTGCTCTCCCTGTTCCCTTCCTAACCTCACCTGCTCTCCCAGGTCCCTTCCTAACCTCAAGCTCACCTGCTCTCCCAGGTCCCTTCCTAAACTCACCTGCTCTCCCTGTTCCCTTCCTAACCTCACCTGCTCTCCCAGGTCCCTTCCTAACCTCACCTGCTCTCCCAGGTCCCTTCCTAACCTCACCTGCTCTCCCAGGTCCCTTTCTAACCTCACCTGCTCTCCCAGGTCCCGTCTGTGCGGGTGTAGTCGGGGTGAAAATGCCCCGATATTGTTTGTTTGGGGACACAGTCAACACCGCCAGTCGAATGGAGAGCAATGGAGAGCCGCTGAAGATCCACATGAGCGATAGTTGCAAAGCAGCCCTGGACAAAGTTGGGGGATACGAACTGGAATGTCGCGGAGAAATAGCTATAAAGGTATGCAGTTGAGCTAGAATTACACATGTCATGAAACTTTTGAAATTGGGAATCCACATGTTCATGTTTGTCAGATTTAGCTTGCGTAAACCTTGTAACCTTGCAACCCACACATTGTAAACAACACATTGTAAGAGAACTTCATAAGACATCTACCACCTCAATCTTACCTCAATTTTGTACCCTCATCTGTACCCTCATCTGTACCCTCATCTGTACCCTCATCTGTACCCTCATCTGTACCCTCATCTGTACCTTCATCTGTACCCTCATCTGTACCCTCATCTGTACCCTCATCTGTACCCTCATCTGTACCCTCATCTTTACCCTCATCTGTACCCTCATCTGTACCCTCATCTTTACCCTCATCTGTACCCTCATCTGTACCCTCATCTGTACCCTCATCTGTACCCTCATCTGTACCCTCATCTGTACCCTCATCTGTACCCTCATCTGTACCCTCATCTGTACCCTCATCTGTACCCTCATCTGTACCCTCATCTGTACCCTCATCTGTACCCTCATCTGTACCCTCATCTGTACCCTCATCTGTACCCTCATCTGTACCCTCATCTGTACCTTCACATGTAACAACTCACATGTAACAACTCACATGTAACAACTCACGTGTAACATCTCAAAGGGAAAAGGCAACATGACAACGTGGTGGTTGCCTGAACGCCCCAGAGGAGGAAAGTAGCCCGGCACATTCCCATATTTAGCAAACAGACCTCTGACTATCCTGGCCAATGGGCATTTGGCAGCATTTGCTAATGGGGCCAGACCCCACTCTGGTAGATCTAGAAGGAGCCATTTTACCGTTTCAATGGGGTCTGCTGTCACCATGGAAGACAGGAAGACTAGTTCTAAACTTCTTAAGATTTTGTAGTGTGAGTCTCGAGCAGTGGCACAGGATCAGTTTTCGCATGATTATGATATAGTAATCAGCAGGTTTTCAATCACAGTTTAAGGGTTTTTATCATTTTCTGCATCCAGGGGTCACCACACACCAAAGTTAAAATTAAAATTAAAATTTGACGTTTTTGGTCATAACTCTCCCATTTCTTGGCAAAATTGCTTCATTTTGGGCTTGTTGGAAAGAGGACATCGAGCCCGTTCTGAACAGCTCATGAAACTTGAAATCCGCGCAAAGTGCGCGGCGTTACAGTGCAAAATGTGTGCGTTAAAATTTTAAAATTTTAACACACGCATTTTGCGCCTTAACGCCGCGCACTTTGCGCCGATTTTAAGTTTCTTGAGCTCTTTAGAACGGGCTCGATGCCCTCTTTCCAAAAAACACAAAATGAAGCAATTTTGCCAAGAAATGGGAGAGTTATGACCAAAAACGTCAAATTTTAATTTTAATTTTAACTTTGGTGTGTGGTGACCCAAACTTGTTTGATATTTTATCAATTTATAGCATGATTTGATTACTTTTTTATGCATCCTACCAGGCACTATTCAAATCAACTTATCTCGAACACCTCCCTATCACTGGCATGATATTGATCTTATCTTGGGTGTTTTTTTAAGGGCAACCATGGTTGATGACAATCCATTATTATCTAAAATCATACTGCCTGATTTCAGCTCTAACCCTGAATTTCTCACAGTATCCCTAACAGCTCCCACTCTTCCAACAGGGCAAAGGAATCATGGAGACTTGGTGGTTAATGGGGAAAGAAGCAGAGTTGACAGATTCCAATGAGCTGCTGACGAGTATACCGGAACCTACCCCTACTGCAGCAGCAACGATCCTAAAACCCAAATCATCCATAAAAAGATCAGCTGAGCGACGGAGTTTCAAGCGAGCGGGAAAACCAAAACAACCAAATAATACAGACACAGTTATCAATGTTGACAACAATAATGCAGACCAGAACCATGTCATCAAAAACCGTGCAGCGGTGGAAATAAGACCGAACGGATCTCACCATAATGGCGCAATGCCGGCAGTCCAAAACTCGTGAAGTGGTGTATCAGTGATATATGTATTTTTCTTAATGTTCATATGTTGAGTAACACATGTGTGTGTCAGTGAGCGTGTGAGAATTGTGTTAAATATGTGACATATGTGTAATGTGTTAAGAGTTCTGTTTTTATCTCTTTTAAATCTGGTGTGTTTGATTTATCATTGATAAATATCAAGGTTACCGGAAAAGTTTGGCACAGTAACTTAACCATGACACTGACAATTTTCCCGATCTCCACTGAAAATTCGGCCGCCATCCAGTTGCCAATATTATCATGTTCTTACGATGGCTGGAGAGAAGGTTTTGAGTGATGAGATATGGTCAAGAAACGGTGCAATTGAGGGAGGTACAAATCGCCGGCGCCCGAAATTTGGCGTTTTGCGCCATAATATGGTATATGATATACATAGCTCCGTCATTTATTCACAAATCTACCACTTTGAGGGTTAATGACTGGATGGCACAAATAAATAACATGATTTAAATACAATTTATATATTTATTACGCATGTTTTATAATTTTCTTTGGAGGGCGCTATCTATTAATAACTGCGCTGCATTTAAAAATGCGCGTCAAACTTCAATTTTCTTCTGTGCGCGCGCTCAAACATGCATTCAAAATTTCAGAATTCTAAAGTCGGATTTTTTGAAGTTGTCACCCCCCTTCTCGTGCGCGGAATGTTTTTGCGCGTCACATCACATGTTAACGTGTGGTGTGCGCGTCAAAATTGATAAATTTCACACGCGCGGTCATTTTGGGGTGACAACTTCAAAAAATCCGACTTTAAATCTTGCAAAGACTCACATTTTCAAAATTTTACGTTAATTATTGCTACAGACGTGAGACGATATTAGTTTAATTTTATACACGTATTTTGAATTTTATACTTTATAGCCCGCAACAACTGATCCTTTCAATATCTGACTGCTAAAGTTGAAAATTATGACCGGTTTTCCGTTTTGTATAAGCCAAAATCAGGCTGAAAGTCGCACAGACCCCTGCACCCCACTGCATCAGTTTCCTTTCACTATGCTGTCAGTTTCCAGCGATCCTAAACATGGCATGAATCTGCCTTAATTTGATAATTAGCAAATTGTTCTCATTCCTTCAGCATTCTCATTTTTACTTTTTCTATTGCGTCATTTTTCCCAAGTCATTTTTCTCAAGTTCAAATTCACATTTGCCGCATAAGAAGGCTGGCTTAAGAGCTCTGGCGTTTTAATTATGAGTTTTTTTTTCTCTGTTTTTTTGCGTTTATCTCTTAGCTATATTAAGTCAATTTGCAGGGTATCAAATGTAACAATTGAATTGAATTGAATTGACAGCAGATTGAATTTAGATATTTTAAGTTAATCTCTTTTAGGAATGCCAAAGGTCAGTCGAATACCCTGCCGATTATACGGCAAGGTTTCGGAAGTCAACTTGGCTGATGATATTAAGAAGGTTGAAAAGCCGAAGAAGCAATGTTTCTACCAAATTGATGTGTTGTGGAGCGGAGGAGAGGATAGGAGAGTTTTTAGAACGTATGATCAGATTCAGGAGTTTTCTTCCTCAATTGGGTCAATAGCAAGAGAAATGGGGATGCCCAAGTTGCCAGGTAATTGTGCCCTAAAATTAATCTTACATTAGTTGGTGTATCAGTAACTGATATATTCAGTTTCTTGCTGATTGTTCAGTGTTGCTAGTCAGTCTATTGCAACCAATTACCCGGCAGGTGAGTAGAACTTCGCTCCTAATAAAAGGCTGCAATAAAAGGCTGCAATAAAAGGCTGCAGAAAAAGGCTGCAGAAAAAGGCTGCAATAAAAGGCTGTAATAAAAGGCTGCAATAAAAGGCTGCAATGGATCACGTATCCAACTGGACTAAAGCGGGGGATAGACCGAATCGTCCTCCCCTAATAGTGTTTCGTTTCACGTATCGGTCTCTACCATAAGCGGTAGAGAGACCGAATCACCCGCCCCTAATTATAGTGATTCGTGCCATGTATCCACTAGGGGGGGGAAAAAGAGTTTTGGGGGGGGGAAAAGAAAAATTTATTAGTATAGGTACAAAATTATGAATGAAGAGATAAAAATTTTTCCTTTTGAAATCTTAACCCGGGGCTAAGGCAAGGGGGAAAAAAAGGGGGGGGGGAAAAAGGGGGGGGAAAAGGGAAGAAGGGAAAAAGGGGGGGGGAAAAAGGGGAAAGGGGAAAGAGAGAAAAGGGTTTTCTCCTTTTTTTAAAAGGGGTTTTTGGGGAAAAAAAGAAAGGGGAAATTTCGGGGGTTTTTAAAAGTTTTCTTTTTGGGGGGTGTTTAAAGAAAAATTTAAACATGGGGGTGAAAAAAACTTTCCCATTTTTAAAAAAATTTTGTACAAGCTGCAAAAAATTTAAAAAAATTTTTACAAGTTTTTTAAAAGGGGAAAAAAATTTTAAAAGGGGGGTGGGGGGGGTTAAAATAAAAATTTTTTTTTTAATTTTCTTTTTTGGGGGTTTGCCCACACGTCTTCTTTACCCCGAAAAAATTTTCCCCCGCCCAAAAAATTTTCCCAAACCCAAAAAGGGAGTGCAAAATAAAGGGGGAGAGAGGCTTGAGTGATGAGATATGGTCAAGAAACGGTGCAATTGGGGGAAGGTACAAATCGCCGGCGCCCGAAATTTGGCGTTTTTCGCCATAGCTCCGTCATTTATTCACAAATATACCACTTTGAGGGTTATTGACTGGATGGTAAAGTGCGTTTCAAACGACTTGACCTGAGATTCCTGGAAATTCAGGATTTCCCCTTTGTAAATACACGCGCAATGCGCCAAATTCCAAGAATTACGGGTCAAGTCGCTTGAAACGGACTTTACAAATAAATAACATGATTTAAATACAATTTATAGATTTATTATGCATGTTTTGTAATTTTCTTTGGAGGGCGCTATCTATTGATAACTGCGCTGCATTAAAAAATGCGCGTCAAACTTCAATTTTCTTCTGTGCGCGCGCTCAAACATGCATTCAAAATTTCAGAATCTTGCAAAGACTCAAATTTTCAAAATTTTACGAGAATTTTTGCTACAGACATGAGACGATTTTAGTTTAATTTTTATACACGTATTATGAATTTTATACTTTATAGCCCGCAACAACTTATCCTTTCAATATCTGATTGCTAAAACTGAAAATTATGAACGGTTTTCCGTTTTGTATAAGCCTAAATCAGGCTGAAAGTCGCACAGACTGAGACCCCTGCACCCAATTGCATCAGTTTCCTTTTAGTATGCTGTCAGTTTCTAGCGATCCTAAACATGACATGAATCTGCCTTAATTTGGTTAATAGCAGCGTTGTTCTCATTCCTTCAGCATTCTCATTTTTACTTTTTCTATTGCGTCATTTTTCTCAAGTTTGAATTCACTCAACCGATTGAAGTTAGATTTTTAAGATAATCTCTTTTAGGAATGCCAAAGGTCAGTCGAATACCCTGCCGATTATACGGCAAGGTTTCGGAGGTCAACTTGGCTGATGATATTAAGAAGGTTGAAAAGCCGAAGAAGCAATGTTTCTACCAAATTGATGTGTTGTGGAGCGGAGGAGAGGATAGGAGAGTTTTTAGAACGTATGATCAGATTCAGGAGTTTTCTTCCTCAATTGGGTCAATAGCAAGAGAAATGGGCATGCCCAAGTTGCCAGGTAATTGTGCCCTAAAATTAATCTTACATTAGTTGGTGTATCATTAACTGATATATTCAGTTTCTTGTTGATTGTTCAGTGTTGCTAGTCAGCCTATTGCAACCAATTACCCTGTATAAAACCAGGATTTATCGTTGCAGCTAAACGGCCGTTCGAACGGACAGGATCTGAGTCCTATGTGATCAAGAGGTTTCCGGAGGTCAAACAGTTTATTGATTGTGTAATGGCGTTACCCCCTTACATTCTACAAAGTGATGGATTTGTATGGTTCTGGGAACAGAATCTGGAGGACCAGAAACTTGCCCAACTGAGCAATGAAAATAATGATACGGTTAGTTTGGTATCCATGGATAAATTATTAGTTAGTTAGTCGTGAACTCAACACCTAGCAGCTTATGTAGTAGTGTCAATGGTGACAATCTTTTCCGTGTTGACTATTAGCCAGTACCTCTCTCTCCCCATCTCTCTCTCTCTCAGCCCATCGCTCCGTCTTTATTTCTTCTTGCATATACTTGCTACAAATTAAGAAGCCACTACAGTCGGACCCCGATTTAACGGCCCCCGATTTAACGGCAGTAAAATCTTCCCCCGATATAGAAAATCAACCGTATTTGACCCCGAGTTAGCGGAAACCCCGATTTAACGGACAAAACCCTTTCCCCCGAGGGTGCCGTTAAATCGGGTTCCGACTGTACTATACAAAAGTCTATAACAATAAGTTCCGTGTACTCCAGTCGGAAGAAGATTACCTCACCATTTAATCTGCTTATAATAAACAATTAAATCCTCTCCATCTTTGCTCTGATGAATCCTCACCTTGCCTTGCTTGGCTCTGGCCTGTCTCAGCTCTGGTCTCACATGCAGTGTGAGCTACACTGTACACAACCCCATCAGTGTCCCCCCCCCCCCCACACACATAATAACACACATTCTCCCCACAGAGAGGACTGCCAGAAACAGACTACATCTGCGTCTGCACTGCCCTGGCATCTTTCGAGGGTTCAATGACAGATCACCCTGGCCTAAAGGGACTGACAATAAGAGAGGGAGATGTCATCTATGTGCTGAGAATGGCTGACTGTCCTAACGGATTCTGGATGGTAAGTAGGTCTCAAGATTCTGCGTCGCCCAGTTTTATATTTGCTGTACTTTAGGGGGCTGGATTGGTATATAAATAGTTGGTGGGATCGCCAACAAGGGTGGCAGTTACAGGACATGGTACTGTGAACGTGTTTAGATCTCTACATTAGTAACTTTACTCATTCACTATCTGTCTCTCAACTTTTTCAATAACAAGTCGTTAGTATTGTTAATCACATTCCTCTATCTAATGCTATTTGCCATCCGATGCCCCCTGCTGGGATTAGGTGTGAGGGGGAGACACCCCAATATACCCCCACCTAATTAACTGCTACCACACCTTCTCCTGCACACTAAAAACACACCCCTCTCTCTCTCTCTTTCTCTCTCTCTCTCTTTCTCTCTCTCTCTCTCTCTCTCTCTCTCTCTCTTTCTCTCTCTCTCTCTCTCTCTCCCCCATCTAATTGCACAGGACTGGTTAATGCTAATTGGGATAGGAATGTAGCTCCAAAATGCAAGCGCTCCTGGGGCTGGGTGGTCATTCTCTCCTTAGTCCTTGCACAACTCGGCTGCAGTTCATCATAACCTCCCAATAATGATAACTTGCCTGCGTTACCCCTTTAGAGAACATAACAGATGTTAGAACTTTTCTCCTGGGGCACGGTGAGAGAGGGTCGATAATGTATATCAAATATCCCGCTTTACACCTATCTATTTTCCCAGGTTCGTAACGTGTTTGGAAGTGAAGGGTACGTTCCACTGACAGCCCTCAGAGTGGACGAAGAATCAGGGCGGAGGTTGGGTAGATCAGTCAGCAAAGTTAATATCATGAAAAGTGCAGAAAATCTGGCAGACAAACGACGCCAAAGTTCACGATTGGATTTGCTACGATCTGCTGGTAAGTTTGTGAATTGTGTTTTGTTCGTTGTAACTGTCTAAAAAACGGGCAGCCTTCGGGGCTATGTCAAATATTGATTCTCTCTATTTCTCTCTCTCTCTTTATTTCTCATATAATGCTCTCTCTTGACCCACATATATCTCTAATTTCCTCATCCTTACACACGACAAGCACACCTTGCGACTAAGACTCTCCTCTCGCTGACTTCACGTAACGCGCGGTGACTTTCTTGTGAGATGTTCGTTTCAATGTCGCGCGCCGCCCACCCTTGGCGGTCAAATCAAACTCTCGGTCTCCTGGATCTATCTCTCTATCTATCTCCTCTATCTCTCCCTCTATCTCTCCCTCTATCTCTGTCTTCTATGATCCCACTTGGAACCTTTGTAAAGTCGATTATGTGCGATAGTAAACCAACTATCAGGTTCCACTAAACCTCCACCCTCTCTTCCAGAAAACTTGAACGATAGAAGAAGATCTCGAGGAGCCCCAGGTGGGGGAATGGGTATCCCTGGATCGGGTATGATGGGATCACCACCACTCTCTCGAACACTCCGGGACTTGAATGCGAGTGTTAGAAACTTTATGGAACCACCACCAGCCGCTGGATCTCGCAGGAGATCAGGGCGACAGATCAACCATCACATGTCCCAAAGTTATATGCACGATGATCGACAGGTGAATTAATTAGTTAACTATCCCTTAATTATTTAGTATTAGTTTATTAAGGCCAGAGGGGGGGGTCCGAGGGTCAAAAAATGTACTTTTCTGAGGTTCACATATATATATATATATATATAGTCGGTGGTAGGAAACTTTTGGATAGGTTAGCTGCGCACCAAGTGTATCAGGAGGCCTTGTTTTTTGAGGTTAACTTTTGACCGAAATTGTAAGTTAACCTCAAAAATCTTGTATTTATATCGCCTTCACAGATAAAAATGGTACCAATCGATAGATCTGATCAAGGAGACCAAATGTTCAAAGTTTCAGAGGTCTAAGCCATATAGTTGTTCGGATATTTGAGGTTAACTTATCTCCCAAAAAACAACCTTTTTGGTCTTTTTTCACACCTTACTTTTTGAATCGCCACTACATTCAGCTCATAAACGGCTAAGAGTTGGGCCTTGAAATTTGGCAGGCATGATCCTTAGATAATACACTGTGCTTTGAGTGTAACGATTTTTGATTGAGGCTTCCGTTCCCAAGATATTGAGGTTAACATATTTCACATCTGATATTTTTTAGACGTTAACCTCAATATCTTGGGAACGGAGGCTCCAATAAAAAATCGTTACACTCAAAGCACAGTTTATCATCTAAGGATCATGCCTGCCAAATTTCAAGGCCCAACTCTTAGCCGTTTATGAGCTGAATGTAGTGGCGATTCGTAAAAATGTTCCAAGTTATTCACCAAAAGGCTACTTTTGGTGAAATATGTTAACCTCTAAATTTAAAGAACTACCAGGAATAGCGCCATAAAATTGCTCACACATGATCTCCTTAGTGATACCTTACTTTTAGAATAGTTTTTATTGTTTCAATACCTGATCTCTAAGAATTAGAGAGGTTAACATTGATTTTGGGCCAAAAGTTAACCTCAATTTTCTCCCTAACGGTGCGCGCAAAATCGATTCCGAGTATGTCATCTGATCCGGCTCTTCGAGCCGGGCCAGATACCGAAAGTGACTTTTTATACCCCCGGACCCCCCCCCCCTCTGGCCTTAATTCAGAAATAATTAGGTGATGAGACTGCTGAATTTTCTTTAAAACTACATCAATGTTAACTACCCCCTCCCCTCTCCCCCTATTATGTTAACTACCCCCCCCCCCCCCATCTCTCCATATTATGTTAACTAACCCCCTCCCCCCTCTCTCTCCAGGCGACCCAGGACCTTATCAAGTCCCTCCACGAGACATCCCTGATGCTCCAAGAGAGGATGGTCATTAATGAACATCAGCAACAGCATCAAACTACACGTCATAGAATGGTATTCGACGAGCCGCTGATAACAAGACCCCGACAATTCGTCAGATCGCCTTCAAAACGGGGAGTTAGAGTTAGCGCCCGGTTTAAAAGAATGACCCCTTCGCCCGCCAAGATGAGCCCTAGTTGCAGGAAGGGTATCAGGGGGATTAAACCCGCTGCACCGTCCCCTCTCACATCTCCATCTCAAAACATGACATTTGAAAAGTCGCCGGGAGTAAAACGAGGTCCTGATGCCTCAACTGCGGACCCAAACCTAACTGGGTCACCCACCAAAAAGCTGCGAGATAACGATTCCTCGGTGAAGGATAGCGGAATTACCAGTGGCAGTGGAGATGGGGTAGCGGTTCCACCGAGTAAACCAAGGAGAAGGAGCGACATTGCAAGGAGAGTCAGTCTGAGATTGAAACAGGTTTATGGACGGTCACCAGTGCGACCCTCCCGACGAGGTACAACGAGAAAGGGAACGAGTTCGAGAGAGGAGAGGAGAATGGAGCTGGGGAAGGATTCAACTCCCGTGGCGATCAAATAGATATTGAATACCCGGGGGAGAGTGACAGAGAGAGACAGAGAGAGACAGAGACTCTTGGTGATGGGACAGATCGTGGCCTTAAAACTTTTTAAACACAGTTTTCGATTACACTTTTGAAACACTAAAGATATTTTCATAATTTAGAGGCTGTTATAGGGAGCAGTAGCATGGTCAATACAGGACTATGCAGAAATTAGTTGTTTTGTCGAGCTAGACAAGAAATTAGTACAATGTGTGAGAAAACCAGAGATGACATGGTATTGATGGCTGCACGGCTTGATATTTGGAGATTACAGATATATGCAGAGTTTTTTTCTTCTTGTTTTTTAGAAACAGTTACAGCAAAGAAATAGTTGTAAAAATTGTAGTTCATTATTTTAGTTCTGTGAATTCTGACAATTTATCTTATACCGGGTTCTAAAAAGGACGGGATCAGATGAAGTTGCAGTGAAAATTGCACCTTGCCAAGCACAGTGTTCAGATCGGACCGATGACTGGCATGCCTACTCCTAGATTTATGGAGTTCAATGTTTTTAGAAAGGGCAGATGCATGGCACGAGTCATGTGATCTAAATGCTTTACCAAGCTCCCTCCGAAAATCCGAGCAAAGGAAAACTCGATATCTCAATGCAATGTTAAGAGATTATTAGAAAGAAACATCAATATTAGTATGACGATCTGAAAAATTAGACCGACCCCCACTTTTTATAGGAGAAATGGGGGTGAGTCGTGAGAACCGGTCTACAAAAACTCTACAAAATCTCTCACACTGATATTTTAATTGGGTAGCGGAATTGCTGCTACAATTGGGATTGGGATTTTCAATAATATCTTTAACATAATTATGAAACTGAAAGTTTGTCTCCGCTTCGCTCGGTTCGGAATAATATGTAATAATATGTAATAATATGTAATAATATGAGTTAAAAGTTTATTTAATGACCGTCCACCAAGAGTTCGCAAGTTAGGAAGTTCTACTACCACTTTGATCACTAAATAGTTTGACTAGTGTCATATTAGGGCCAATTTTGAATCCCCAATAAAAGTTTTCTAGTTTGTACCCGACAAGCCTCCATCAGTTTTAAGAGAATTTTGTCAAACCAATGTTCTGACCACAGTTCTCGCGAGCTGACACTGCTAGAGAGAATTGAAGAAGGCTTGAAGGAGGGGGTCACTGCATATAACAGTCAGAGAAGTTAAGGGTGACAGCTGGTGTCAATTACTCTGTAGTTACACGCTTCACAAACTATAGAAGTGTAGTAAATTGTCGGGGTGTCACCGGGCTTTTCTATTATTTCCCTGCCCGGGTGATTGCCGTATATTTTTCCGAGGAGTCCTTGGTCTACTAGTCGACTCCTCCTCCTCCTCTTCCTCCTCTACTATGTTTGCTTGCTCAAATCGTCCCCGTAGAGACTTCATGGGCAAACATGGGCTCTTCAAACTTTGGCGCCTCTTCTTGTACCTAATTAGGAAAGGGGTGGTAATCAATAGCAAGAAAGAGATGAATCAAACTCAAAGAAGAGGGGTGTCAGAGGATTTAATTTTGATTTAATTATGAATAGTACATAAATATAGATTTTGATTTGCTGTAGACGAGTGCAGTAGTAGTTGTGTGTTGTTACCAATGGTAACGGATAATTAAATACCATGCAAAAATTAGAAGACACATGAAGTTAGAAGACACATGAAGTTAGAAGACACATGGGCCAAATAGATTTTGACATCTTGTTCTTATTGTATATTATCAAGAAGTCAAAATCTATATGGCAGAGAGAAATATATTCATTTCCTTCCGGTGAGGATCATCGTGTTCATTTAGGCTGAATTTCGCAATGTGAAGTTCACATATTGTTTCGGAAACAAGATAAGATCAAGAAAGAAAGAAAGAAAGAAGAACAGTCATTCCAGTTTCTTACGTTATTCTTCAAACCATTGCATCTAGAGAGTCCCATGAGTTATAATTAACTTAACATAATGCCCCCATTTTAATACTTATCAACTAATTCACTAAACAACTAATCAAGTTATATGGTAACTTACTTGTCTGGATTTAGCAAAGCATCATTTTGCTCAAAGTTATCTTTGACAGTACCAAACGATTTAACTCTGGCAATTTCCACGTCTCGTTTCTTGATCGCCTTCTTTTGAGGTTTCCAAGATAACCGCTTTTTGTCTCTAGTGGGAGGAATGGTTGGTGTTAAACCTTGTTACCCAACAAGCTAATCAAGGGTTTGTTAATCAGACTGCAGTATGGTGGGTGAAAAATGGGGTTCGATTGTACGGAAAATACCGCATAATATGCAGTCATTTTCTTTGAAGGACTCACTTGGGCATATCGGGGTCAGGCGTGGCGTAGTAATCTCTTTCACTCTCTGTTTCACTCTCAGACGATGTCTCTTCATCATCCTCTTCATCAACCCCTCCAATTTCATCATCTTCTTCTTCTTCTTCAACATCATCATCTTCTTGTGGCGCCGGACTTGCATCTTCAGTAACAACCTCAGGAGCAGCAGCAGGAGATGTTGGTTGTTTCTCCTCAGGGGATGAGGCTGGTTCAGGAGACGATGAAGATGATGATGATGAAGATGATGGAGAAGAAGAACTAGAAGATGTTTGATCTTCTTTCTCAGTTGGTGGTTTAGGGCTCTCATCCTCGTGGGGTAGTGGAGAAGAGAACTGGGCCTCCTTGTCCGACTCAGAGAATGTCATCAGGGGCGGGGAAATGGGAGGAGTGGAGACAAGATCGAAACTGGCGTTACTAGCCTCCTGTAGGAGAGTGGGGGGGGAAAAGTGTAAGGGGAGGTAGCAGGAGAAATAGTTTGTCAAACAAAATGGATTAATACAGGGTGTCCCATATATGACAGAATATATACAATGGGACACCGGGGGGACACCCTGTAAATGTCATGGTAGTACTTTCGATAGTTGCAGGTAGGTGAATCGCATACCTCTGCGGGGCTGTAGCAGGGTGGAGGGGGAGGGGACATGGATGGAGGGAAGAGGGCAACGGGAGAACTTGATTTTCCTCTCTCCAACAACCGATCAGACACTGTAAATAAATTGGTAATTTATAGTTTTAGGTGATTTTAATTTTATACAACTCTTCTAAACCGCCCAGAGCCCCCAGAAATTCCCCTCACTTAACAGTTAATATTTCCGGGCTGCTCTGCGACCCCCCATGTCCCCCTTTCACTTACTATTTCCTGGGCTATGTCGTGGTATGGGGCTCCTGTTTCTGTATCGTGATATCGTCGTTGTGTTCATGTTCGTACTACACGTGTTAGGGTTGGTTACCGGTACAACCGTTCCAAGGTTGCCCCTGTGTTTCACGTGTCCACCGTGTGAGACACTGTTACTGCCACTACCACCTTTATGTAGACTGCAAAATAGAGGGGGTTAGTTCATTCGTTATTATACCGGGTGTGGTGGGAGAGATATGAGGGTGAACTGTCTGGCGATGCGCTGAGACCCGGCTGTAAGTTTGGGTCTGTGTCGCCAGACAGTATTATGCCAGTCTAATAGGGAAACTACATGCAATAAGGTCAAGATAAAGGGCTAAAAGAGAAGAACAGGTCACTTGTTTTTAAAAGAAGAGAATCGTTTGCTCTGACCCCATGGCCAGTATGGGATAATTTGACGCTCCATGCAGACTCTGACAGAGTTACCACAGCCCATTTTTATAATATCATCTCCCCTCCCCCTCATGCAACATAATCTCAGGCGACACACTCACAACATATCGACAGTTGCCCGCCTCTGAAGCACCGGATGCCCTCCCCTCATACCACCACCACTGTGAGACCCAGAATGATACATGGACACCCTGCCCGCTCTAACAGGTTTGGATATCTTGGGTTTCTCTGCTGCCAGAGGGACTGTAATGCCCATGATGGTTTGGAAGGGTTTGTCGGGGGCTTGTACCGTGTTGTGGACGATAACCATGGAGCTTGTAGAGTTGGAACCGCTGCCTTTACCTTTAGCCGCGCTGGTAAGGTGTTAGAAACATGACTTGGTGTGTCAAGAAGAAGTTAGAAGAAGGATAGTTATTATTGGGGTCTTGTTTAAATTTTTAAGAGCTGTGAAGTGACGAAGTGTGAAAGATGAGGATTTGGTGTTTGACCAACACATCACATGCAATATATTGAAAGATGCATGTTTCTGGGCATTTATCCAACTGGAGCACGTGGTAATTACTGTAATCGTGGAAAGTTGTTAACACATTCGGATATATTTTGTTGCACATTTCTAGCATGGCAATGGCACGAAACGGAAATAATACCAGAAAGTGTATGAACAGCTATAGAAAGTATTCTGAGTGTTGATTTCAAGATATATCACTTGGAAAGCTGTCTGGCGGTGCCGACCTGATCTGAGCACACTGTTTGAGAACGGGGTGAACCTCGCTAGACAGACCTGTGGAGTGGGCATCTTACCTGAAACTTTGTAGCCAGGCATTCCGTACATCAGGCTTGGAGGCACAGTGAAAGTAGAAGATGAGAATACCCTGCAGAAAATATAGAAGACTGTGAGATCAACCAATCAGGATACGTTATATCGTATCCATATGTTACATTGTGTCCTGGTTAATGGTTATAAATAACCTGCATGGCGGCGCCAGACCCCGTTTTGACAGTGCGCTCAGAACAGGTCGGCGCCGCCACACAGTAGATCACTGTCAGGCCAATGCTTTGACAGGTAGATCACAAAATTCAAAATACCTGTGAGATGTTGGCTATGACGAAGATGTACTGGAACACAAGTCCACTGGTACCCTTTATAGTAAAGGCTCCCACTATCCAACCGAGACCCATCAGGGCCATGAGACAGACCACTGCCCTCATCTGTTTGAACCTGTCCATCTTGCCCTTGGTACTTGCCTGAAACAAGGGAGGGGTGCTTCAAATACAACATCTGCTGTGAAGTTTGCTAACAGGTAGTAATGAACATAACAGGGGTTTGTTTGCAGTGTGATAAAATATTGTGGTGGCTTTGTGCCTCATGCAGTTTTAGTTTAGGAGGAATGTGTGATCTATCATCAGTATATATGCCCCGCGTGGAATACTAATAGGAACCGTATCACTGATATGATCAGGTGGGTGAGGGGGTTAACATATAGGGCTAACATAAAACTGAATATATGGATGCAATATGAATGCAATATGAAACATATTGTAACTTACTGTTACAATTTCTCTCCAGAATATCTGGTAAAGGTGGGGATGGTTAGCGACGCGGTTGCTATGGATACTACATACAAAGCTAAGGTATCTGACATGATCTGTCTCTTGCCAAGTTAGACTGCAATTTGCGCACCCCGGTCTCACGGTGCAATTTGAAAAAGAAAAAAGTGGTCGGCTCCGAAAGATACAGCTGCCATGATCGAATTTCAGGTACATATGTTTACCTGTTTTCGCCAGAAGATTTGTTTAATTACAAATGCGAAGAAGATAATGTTTGCCAGTAACATGATAATGACAGGTCCCATAAAGGCCACCGCACTGGGGATGTAGGATAGCCAGCAACTAACGGGAGAGAATGGGCGTAGTTAGGGAGTAGTTGTCGGGTTGCTAGGGTGTTACTAGGGTCTGTAAAGTGTAAGGGTGTTTCTAGGGGATTGTTTTTGGTTCCTAGGGTGTTGCTATGATGTTGATAGGGTTTTGTGATGTGTTGCTATAATGGGCCTGCCAAACTTACAACTGAGAGTTATCATAGATGGTGTAACTTGTGGTTAACTCCAGGATCAATGTGGTCAGGACAACGACAGCTGGAAAACCTGAAAACACGATGAGAGCATTAATAATCTATTTGAGGTTTCATAAAATGTCGATATGGACGCAGATTTATTTAGACTGTTCGTACTATCTCCAGGCTTCCGGTTTAAAGATTCATACCGACTTACCAAAACCAAAGACGGCACATTTCTTGTAAAAGTGAGTTTGTCCACCGTTGAACACTTTCACAAACGCAATATACAAGTTCACTCCTTCAACAGTCATCCAACTAATGGCGGAGAGGTAAAAGTAATGGATTAACACGGCGAACACTGTACACAGGGCTGGGTCCTCGTTCCTGTCCAGACCTGGGTGAATGATGGGATTACTGCAACTGCATGCTGTTTTATTACTGGTTACTCTGCAGTTATCACTGGATACACACTAGTTACACACACTGACCTACTAGTTACACTCACTGACCTACTATAGTTACACACTGACCCACCAGTTACACACACTGACCTACTATAGTTCCACACTAGTTCCACACTAGTTCCACACTGACCTACTATAGTTATACACTGACCTACTAGTTCCAGACACTGACCTACTATAGTTCCACACTAGTTACACACTAATTACACGTACTGACCTACTAGGAGGAACATGAGACCCAACATTAGTGTAGCACTGAGTGAAATATGAATCTGGTTAGTGGGCATCTTTCTCAGCGCCTTAAACTTTGCCAGTCCCACGACAGTCAGGAAGAGGCATATGACAGAGAGGGACCCTCCTACTACGGTTATAGTCTCTAGTACGGTGATGTGGGCCGCGGGAATCGTCAGGTTACCAACATTCTGGGGGGGGGGGGATCATTTGTCATTTGTGGGGGGGGGGATACTGGTTAGTTAATACTAAAGAGTTAGACTCCCATGGATTTAGATTTAGTTTCTCCAGCTTTTTCTGGAGACTTTCTCTTAAGAGCTGGTTGAAGAAGTGTTGCACTGGTCTCACTGAGTAATTTGAACAGGGTTTAAAGGTGATAGAGCACCATATAATATCTCTCCCACTAACCATGAGAACAGCAAAATTAGTGAGATGGTTGGTTACACATGTAACCCGCAGCTGACTGCCCGGCGCATCACCAGTAGTTATCTCAGTTGTTACACCGGCAGTGCTCCACGTGGCGTTGATGATGTCCCAGTAGACACAGGTGATGTCATTACCCTGGGAGTGGGAGAGAGAGTGGGAGAGAGAGAGAGAGAGAGAGAGAGAGAGAGAGAGAGAGAGAGAGAGAGAGAGAGAGAGAGAGAGAGAGAGAGAGAGAGACAGAGACAGAGACAGAGACAGAGAGAGACAGAGACAGAGACAGAGACAGAGACAGAGACAGAGACAGAGACAGAGACAGAGACAGAGACAGAGACAGAGATAGAGAGACAGATACTCGGATAGCCTCAACAGCTTCATACCTCAGGTAGCTCGAACTGGAGAAGGACAGGGTCCTTGAGGTTGTTTATAGTGTTGAAATTGTTACCCACACCCACACCAAGAATCCTCGTCACCAGCTCACAAGTCTCTCCACAGGGCAGATCTTCACTTGAGAACCCGGCATCGCCCTGGAGATATGAATTACAATTAGTAATTACTAATTATCCATAAGTTGGACAGTATCATATCTTTCTGTACTAATACAATTGTGAGTTGTGGGAAAAAGAGAAGTCAACTGCAGTGCTGTTCCTTATCTGAACTTCAGATGTACTATACCTCAGATGTTACACCTCAACCTGTACCTGTACATCAGCTGTACTGTACCTCAACTGTAAGCTGTACCTCAGCTGTAAGCTGTACCTCAGCTGTACTATACCTCAGCTATACTATACCTCAGCTGTTATTATACCTGACTATTGATAAAGAGGGAGCTATCGTTGAACACAGTTAGCCAGATTCTGTCCACCGGTTTATCAGTCTTCATATTTCCTGGAATGAACACACCAATACCAGAGTGATCCTGGGAAAGGATAATGATTAAATTAAGGAAGCAGTCAAAATATCGTAAGTAGTAACCCCCCCCCCTTTATCTGTTCCCAGCTGTTTCTTGTAAACTATACCTGTTCTCCATTCATCATTGATATGGTTGTACCGACAAGGGTCACAGAGCTAGACGGGTTGATCCTTATGTGTACTGACTCCGATAAATCAGTCTGAGTGGGAGAAGAATTTAGTGACAAACTGACAAACAAACAAAAAACTCAATAAACAGAAAACTGACAAACAAACAAAAAACTCAATAAACAGAAATAAACTGACAAACAAACAGAAAAGTGACAACTGACCAACAATCTGACATTGACAAACACGCTGACAAACACACTGACACACAAACAAGCAAAGTACTGGCATGCCTAACCTGTGTTATGAATTGTGAGATTGAATCTCTAATTAGAGCAGTTCCAGGCGTTCCTGCCAGATCAACCCTATCAGCTGACCTGTCTATCATTTCCAACAAACTGAGGAGAGAGAGAGAGAGAGATACAGTGAAAATGAGCAATAATCATAGCTGGCTTGGCACATGATTCGAGGCTACTTATACCACCCCTGTCTTTGAGAGAGATCGGGCTTGTGACATGAGATACGCTTAGCCCTCGTCAGACAAAGGGAGCAAAGTGGAAGTATACAGGGGGGGGGACCCGACAGCTAGATATTAAGTGTGAATTACCTGGAAACGGTTGTGTTTGCTTGTTGTAAAGTTCCCGCTGACACTTTGTTCTGAACCGAGTTCACGATGTCTAGAATATTCTCCTGAACACTCAACGTAACATTTCCACTCTCCAGAGCCCTCGCTGCACGGGGGGATGTGGTTTGTGATACGGAATGAGACACAAACGCAAGCTTGGATATTGTACCGTGGTCGTAGCTCGCATGTATCAGTTAAAATTTTACTAGAGACAATCAGAAGTGCTAATATATAATGGGATGGGGGGAGTGGGGGAAGCCAGGCCAATCCCAGATTTTAGGGCGGGTTTGGATTCCCCCCCCCCCCCCCCCAATATTATACCGGTTAGGTTGGCTATCATTTCCAAGTGTAGAGGTCCCAGGTCATCAGCCCGTTCCATGATGGACACCAGATCTGATGTGATTTGTAGGACGTTCTCTCCCGTGATATCCTCCTGGTCAGAGGAAAACTGTGCTGGACGCACCGTTAGGAGGTGGGTGGGAGTGCTGCAGAGAGGGTGGGTGGTGGAGGGTGCTTTAGAGGGAGGGGTGGGGGAGGTTGGTTGGATGTGCTGCAGAGATGGTGGGGGTGGGTGGGAGTGCTGCAGAGATGGTGGGTGAGGGCGGGGTGGGCGGTGTAGAGAGGGTGGCCGGGTCGGTGGGGTGCTGCAGAGAGGGAGGGTGGTGGGAGTGCTGCAGAGAGGGTGGGGGAGGGGTGGGCGGTGTAGAGAGGGTGGGGGAGGGTGCTTTAGAGGGAGGGTGGGCGGTGTAGAGAGGGTGGCCGGGTGGGGTGCTTTAGAGGGAGGGTGGGCGGTGTAGAGAGGGTGGCCGGGTGGGGTGCTTTAGAGGGAGGGGTGGGGACTGGGGAGGGTGTATAAAGTAAGTGCATCGGGTCCTCCAATCGATTAGACTCTCTGGGATTTTAATATGCTTAGAATTCAACTGTCTATAATGTTTATACTTTGGGCGTATGATCAGAGCACTGCAAACTGCTGTATATCAAGATGGGATGCTGGGGATACTGCAGCAGTAGACGGGGTGGGTGCTGTAGATCGCACAAACAATGTACCTCAAGAAGACTGTAAAGAAGCTGAGCACTCTCACTAAGGAAGGCACACTGGTTCATCTCACTTCTCAGTTGCTCCCTGTCATATCCACCCTCAAGGCATTTCATCTTGATAGCGCGGGGGTACCTGCATAATTTGAAATGCAGTTAGTAGTTTACTATTAGTAGTTTACTATTCAGTTTACTATTCAGTTTACTATTAGTTTATTAGTTTAGTATCAGTCATATTATATATGTCATATTATATGACATGGTGTTGGTAGCACCCCTGAAATAGTGAAATATCTGGGCCGTGCAACCCCGTATCCAATCCCGCTAATTCATGTACTCACTCTCTCCTGTAGTAATCCCCAGCGGGACATAGGATGTCAACAGAATACTCGGAGTACAACGTCTCTCCCCATCTTAGGATACCTCTGAATTTGTCCCTCATCTCCCCCGGCGTGCACTTATCTGTCGGAAATTACAATTCTTGGACTGTTATAGTACTGCATGGTTACAATGGATGGACCTATACCACTCAAAAGGTCAACAGACTCCCACTCAGTTCTAGATCAGCAACTAACCAGTTTTCTTGCACGTATCAAGGACACATGGTTCCTTTTTCTCACTATCTCCAGGACAAAACTCGGGAGAGAACTCGGGAAGACAAGACCTATTGAAGGTCTGGTGGCTGTCCCCACATTTCCCCTGACAATCAGTTTCAGCTTTCCACGAGGACCATCCTCTCTTGGCTGGGGGAGATGAACAATGGTGGTACTAAATTTATAAATGGGGGATTGTGGGGCGGTGCTTCATTCCGTCATTTGGTACCACCTATACAGTATACTTCCATTCCCACAGTCTTGAAGATTGAACAGAGTTGAACTAACTTGAGAACGGGGGGTTTACCTGTTTTGAGATTAAAAACAGTAGGTTCACTGCCCAAGTAACAGTTGTCCTCAGTGCAGTGAAGTGAACCGTGACCAAGGTAGCTGAAGATCAGTTCATCTGATGTTTCCACCGGATAACCTGCAGTAGAGACTGTGTTCAAGATTAGTTTCACTAGTGACTAAGATTGCTTGTTATGTTCTAACCCTCCCTTTACATTTGTAAAGGAAGGTGATTCGGGGGCGGGGCGCCCGAAACACAGTCTAGCTAGGCAAGAGATTGCTATTTTGTGAGGTTTGGTTAGCGCCAGGGAGGGGTCCAGTGAATAAGCTACCTCATCCTGAACATCATTGAGGCTACCCTGAAATCTGAATCAGATTTGGGGAGTTGATTTAAACAAGCTCTATCATAACGAATCGAACGTTGCTTCATTTTCGGTTTTGTCCTGACCTGGAGAGCTGTTTGGTGCTTGTAAATTAAAGAAAGTTCCCCCAGATTGTGCCATGTGACACGATGTCTCATTGCATCTCATGTTTCTATCACCAGATTCCTCGATATTTACCATATCCACTATTATCAGCCTCCTCTCCCTTTCAGGACTTGTCATGCTTTTCAGTGTTACTGGCGTACCCTGGAGAATAAGGAGATGGTTCATGGATAATAATTTGATGATAATTGACAAGTGATATGCCAAAAAAGGCAGACCAATCCGGATTTCAGAGCTGGATTTCAGGGCTGGATTAGCATCTCCCCCCCCCCCCCGGCCCCCATTGTCAATTGTCCAGCCGTGTGACAATAATAAGATCTCAGTGCATATTGCAGTTCTCAAATAAGATGAACCTTACCTCACATCCATCGCACAGACGTATCTCTCTATCCTCCGTGACTACCAGCCTCCTTCCCTGAGACTCAAATTGGACAGCGTCGTCTCCCATTATTGCACCTATAGGGATCGGGTAAATAGTTAGGCCAATGCTCTGACCACCACCACAATTTAAAAATTTAAGCAAGGGCTTAGGGCGATGTCCCTTAAAATTCGAGGTCCGGACATGGTAACTTACGGCAATGGCCATCATCTAGAATGGCTCCAATATCAACGGAAGGAGAGGCAAAGTTGATCACATCACCCCATCGTAATGTGATCTGATCATCTCGTGTCAGCTTCCCCCGACACACATTCCCCGGTTCTGAAAGATATGCCAGCTCCTCTTTCGTCAATGGAACCTGTTAAGATTTAGTATAAAACTTCCAGTGGGGTCTAGATCGGGGCCATGAAATATCAAGGATTATCAATGAAGGGAACACTGAGTCCCAGCTCCCTCTTCATTAATTGTTGTGGACAATAATATGGTGTGGCTCACACTGTGAGGGTTCGGTAGATCAAGTACACTATACCTTCCAGACGTTGAGATTGGCGATGTCACCCTCAAAGTACTGATTGCTATCCAACTGTTTTGTTGTCGTAGAGCTATCCTGGAAATCCTGCTCGGCCCCAATCACGAACGTACCCTTTCTTTCATTGGACGCTGCAGGAGTTGTATAGTCGATTCAAATAAGTCCTTACTACTACCAAGCATCAGAACAGAAAAATTCTTTTTTGTGAATTGCACTTTTACAATAAAAAAGCGACCACAATTATACCATTCGACTTGTCCATTATATTGCATATAAAGCAGGATCACTTACGGAGATCGGTTAGTCAAGACTCGACTAACCGATGATCTCCGTACAACAATTCCGCGGCAGGCAACACAGTGATAGCTGTCACATCAGGATCACTTACTTGGTTCTGGTACGTCTCTAACGATGGAGTGATCCACTCCGTCAATAAACAGATTCATTACTGGTGCATCATAGCTCAGACACAGGGAATGCCACACCCCGTCCGTCAAATCTGTAAGGAGGCAGCATCCTAATTGGACCTCAAAATGACTCAATGTGGCTTTCTGACTGTCTACTAAATTGCACATGTGCATATACAATGTATTAATACATACAGTATGTTGCAAGATAATTATAGAGGTGAAAAAAGGTAATTTATCAGTAGCGAGATGAGTCATATCTCAGATAAGTTGACAAGATTGAACAAGATATATCAGAATTTATTACCAATGTTGATGAAAAAAGGAACGTTTCTAATTCGTATTGCGAGAGCCTCTCTGTTAACCATGATCAGTAATTCGTTGTCATTACTCTCTGTCGCATACGACACAACCGTACCTGTAGAAAGACACTATGAAGTGTGTGTGTATGAAGTGAGTAGGGTAGACCGGGGTAATTTGGACGGTGGGGCAATGTGGTCACAGGACGGGGCAATGTGGACTAGTGATTTATATGGGACTTTTAAATTGTGGTATTTAGTGTGAAATAACGAAAAATGACGACTTTAAAGTTAAACTTTATTTCGGTAAACTTAATTATGATAATTATTTAAATTAAGGGTCAGAATTTCACAATATGATACTTTTCTATCCAGTTTCATCATCAAAATGACATTAGCTTTCGATTTAATTAGCTAATTGGCATTTTAATGAAGCGGGGCAATTCGGACAATTTGGGGCAATTCGGACGAAAAAATCGGGGGCAATTCGGTCATAATCCAGATTACCCCGTGGGGCAATTTGGACTAGACCAAATTGCCCCATGGGGCAAATTGGTTAAGACAAATTGGCCTCATGGCGCCATTATACTCGTTTCTATGGTAACCATAGACAACCTGCTTTCATGATTATCCTATTCAATCAATATAGATGGCTAAAACTGAGTAAATAGACCAAAAAATAGAAAAAAAAGCGCATTTTACAACCAATTCTCTGGTTGCCAAGGTAACAAGTCAATCCATGGTGTGGCATTCGACAATCCAACTTAATACATTGAGTGGGAATCGGCTATAATAGTAATTTCTGGCCTTGTAAGCACCTGAAAACACAAACATCATTCCTTTGAAAACCGTAGTTTTATTTGTGGCTTTTTGATCTTTGATGTCGATTTTCTCAAAAACCCTATTTGGGATAAGATTAAATCTTTTTCTAATCAACTAGGCTAATCCTGAGCTTTCGAAAATGCACCCTATAGATATAGATCTGATGAACACTTAATTTTTTGGTTAATTAGGCTAATTACTACTTAATTAACTAATTTTGAAAAAAGTAATAGCACGGGATACTAAATTACTAGATGACTGAAAAGTTTGAAATCGATATCTCAAAAACTGTGGCTACAATCTAAGTTTGTCCAAATAGCCCCAACCTCGGTCTGATTTACATCGCAGATTTACAGCTGGGGCAATGTGGTGTGTCGCGGTCACGTGATTGAATGCGCGCATTGTGATTGGTGTAGAAGCCACTAGTCCAAATTGCCCCGTGTCTCGCGATCAAAAATATTCCGACTTACCTTCATTAACAAGGTTAATTAGCTAATTAAAAGTTATGTTTTCGATTCAAATTTGTTCTGAGGCTCAAGATAAAGGTTCAGTTGCACAAATTGAGTAGCTAACTAATTGATTAAGTAAATTAATGGCTCTTGAAATACCAATTGAATGCCAAAACCGTCCGAATTACCCCGGTCTACCCTAGTGTGTGATTGTGTGAAGTAAACTATTTTTGAGCACCTCAAAATTTCAACAATTGAAAAAGAAGGTATGCAACTACAGTCGGACCCCGATTTAGTGGCCCCCGATTTAGTGGCACCCCGATTTAGTGGCAGGATTTTTTTCCCCCAAAAAATTTTTTGACTTTTTTTGTGAAATTTTGTTAAAATTTTTTAAAACTTTTTCAAAGGAATACCAGCCACGTCCGAATCGTGTTTCGAATCAGTGAATCTTATCGCATGTCCTGCTGCTAATTAGACGGTTCGGAACGAACCGATACGTGATCCCCATGGGGCCATTGAATCATAAGTTCACCAAGCGTCAAAATTTCGATTCGATGGGGATCACGTTTCGATTCGTTCCGAACCGTCTAATTAGCAGCAGGACATGCGATAAGATGCACCGATTCGAAACACGATTCGGACGTGGCTGGTATACCTTTAAAAAACTTTTTTTTGCAAAATTTTACAGTACGATTGTCAATGCTTTGATCGGTGCTCCCCATAAATTTTGAGAGAAAAAGTTATTTTGAAAGTTTGATACTTCCTCACCCGCTTAGGGTGCCCCGATTCGGCATGGTATCACGTATCGGTTCGTTTCGAACCCGCTAATTAGACAGGACATCCAGGAAGCTGCACCGATTCGAAACACAAATCGGACGGGCTGGTATAACTTAGAAAATTTTCACAATTTTTTTGAAAAAGTTATTTTATAGTTTTCTATTTCTAATCAGAAATGATCATGTCATCAATACATGCATATTGCATATAACAGTTAGAGGTTTCTTTAGTCTTAGTATAGCATTTTGGGCATAAAATAGGTTTTTATGGGCCAAATATGGCTCACCCCGTTTTAGTGGCACCCCGATTTAGTGGCAGGATTTTTTTCCCCCGAGGATGCCACTAAATCGGGGTCCGACTGTATTTGTATTCAACTAAAATGTCGTGATTACCTACCGTATCCTGTACTTTTCCCAGTTCTAAATGAAGTACATGTTGAGGTACTAAGGATGGGGGCCGCTGTGAGGGGGTCTACTATCTTCACCAGGGAGGCATCAGAACCATCAAACCAGAGCCGAGTGGTGTGGTTAGATACTGGGAGTGGTTAGTGGTTAGATACTGGGACTTGGGAGAGGGGTGGTTAGTGGTTAGCTACTGATTACTGGGAGAAAAGTGGTTAGATACTGGGACAGGGGTGGTTAGATATTGGGAGTAGTTAGTGGTTAGATACTGGGAGAGAGGTGGTTAGATACTGGGAGTGGTTAGTGGTTAGACACTGGGAGAGGGGTGGTTAGTGGTTAGATACTGGGAGAGGAGTGGTTAGTGGTTAGACACTGGGAGAGTCGAGGGGGTGGTTAGACACTACTGGGAGAGGGGTGGTTGAACTATAGGGAGAGGCGAGAGGGGTGGTTATAGATACTGGATACACACAGTTTAGTATATTCAGCTAGTAACCACTGATCGATATACCTGTAGATTTCATGCAAAGGAAAGGTAGATTCTCGGAGGACCTCCTCAGCTCCCAACTCAGCCCAGTGTTCCCAATGGATAACCTGTCACCTGATACTGACACTGGCTCCTGAAGAAACATTCAGATACACAATCTAGAGCTTGGAAATTTAACATCACAGCTCAGTCAGCACTGTTCATCGTTGTTGAGTAAGGGGTGGGAGCCCCTTACTCAACATTGTTGAGTCAACAAGTTCATCGACCAATACTTGGGACAGCTGGTTACCATTTACCTGTCCGAGGTTTGAAAAGAACTTTCCATCATCCCACTGGAGATACCCCTGAGCATTCCTCTCTCCTCCAATCCACACGGACCTGATAAGTTGTTGTGGCTTTTATTTAGATTTTCTGGAGGTGCTGCAGAACCCGTTTAGGATTCTCGGCAGTGCGGTCACATCGACGGCGCTAGGAACTATTTTGCTGGGTGCACGGCTGATGGATTAAGAACCCATTTCACACTTACAGAGCTAAACGGGATAAACACGGAACTATCCAGTTTATAGTGTGTAGCTATACCTGTTAAGTTGTCCACTGGTGATAACATCCTGTACAAGTTGGAGCTGGGGTTGGGTACTGAAAGTAGCCAGTGACCCTCCACCCTCCTTACATATTTTACCACTCTTCTCAGCAGTGGCCCCTTCCTTGTATAGTCGGTAGGAAACACCTGTTAGAGGAGAAGGATGTGAAGGATTGTCATTCATGCTTGGTAACGCAATAACCCCTACATTGCGGGCACGCTAAAACGTGCCTTACTATCGCAATGCCCTCTACAGAGGGGTAATTTCGACAATTTCGTTACCAACATTCAGGCCAACAAATTGGCCCTAATCTTTTCTTCCTAACGTCAGAGGAAAACCGCGCTGGACCTGAAGTTTTTTGTTTTATTTCCGTTTTAATTCCCCTCGTGTTCCCAAAATAAACCCCCACGGAAATTAGAAGATGAGCAAACAAGACTTTCCGTCATGGGAAGTTTTAAACCCCATTCCAAACCGGAGAGCATGTGGTCTCTCTTCCTCATTCAAAAGGCTACTCTCTCACACTCTCCCAAATTAAATGTCCGTTTCTCTCTTTCTAATTTATCTCTTCCCGTCTTTCAGTGTTTCTCATTTTGACCCAGAATTACCTCCCCCACGTCAAAGGGGAAGGGAGGATAATTCATTTGCTTTCAGTTTTAATTTGCAGCCGTTTCCGAGTGCAATGAAACGCGTCTCGTATTTATTATACCGAGTGTCAACTTTCGCCTACTACTAGCCATTGCTAATGACTAAAAATAATTAGAATAATTACAATGTAGCTCAATAATTTTGAGGTTCGGCATTATATGCATTTTAGTTATCCGGTATTTTATGTTGCAGAAAAAATGCGTTCGGAAACCAACAGTGTTTCTTTGCAAACATATACCTATGGGCTACAATTATAGGCGAGACTTAGCGAGAGATAGGTACAGTGATAGAGAGAATAATAGAGAGATAGATAGAGATAGATAGATAGAGATAGGCAGAGATATAATGCGGAATGATAGGTGGAGGGATACCCGAATAGTTATGAGAAAAGGGAGAGGTAAATGTCAACACTTATGGCCTTGTCAGATAGAGGCTTCATTCCCTTCGAGATGCTGCACACACGCCGAGCTAGTGTATCATCATTCCTACTACCAGTAAATCCTTTAGTTGCTTTTAATATTAATTAGTCTATAGAGCAACCATGCTCAAGATTGATTAAGTTGGATATATGTTTTTTTATCTTGTAATGCTTTGAACCGTTTGTCCTGTTTTTGTGATCGCGGAGACAGTACGAAAACGGAAAAGTTCAAGCTATTATACTAATCATCATACTAAACAATCTTCTTCATAGCTGATCTAAACCACCACTGCCATGGCCAAACTAGTCTACATTGGATTCCCCTCTCCCCTAACTAAGGTGTGTTAGTTGTTGCAGGTTCACGAGATCATTTTAGAGCATGAATTTTCAGAGTTTTTTCAGAGATAGAACTTACAAAACCACTATACTATAACTATATCAATCTCCCAATGTCCGACCGTCTCTCTCTCTGCGTTAGAACATAACAATCTCCCAACAGGTTTTGTGTTCCGAAGTCTCCACTGGGGAGGAGGTCGAGGTGGTCCAGGTGTCCCGTGGTATCTGCCAAGATGTTAGCGCAGTACCCTCCAAGAAGGGAAAGTACCAGCTTGTCCTGGAGTTCGAATATGATCCATCTGTGCTGAACAATATTAGCAACATCAACATCGCCAGTACTACACAGGTATTATAATGGGACTGAACCACGTGATTAGGGTAAACAAATGGTAACTAAGGTAGCCGGATTCATGATTGGGGATTAAGTTCGTTGTACGGTGCACCCTTGCATTGTCGACCTATCCGATTAAGAGAGTGGACTCAATTCCCAAAGAGGTTCTCTACAAGAGAGGGTTGCCTACTAATAACATGTCTGTCGACACTCTTTGTCCAATCTTAACTGTCGTCAAAAGCAAGCTGTCAGCCGTTAGTCAACTGAGAATTAGAGGCAGATAAATTTTGGATCAGCTCACTTCACGAACAATATATTTTCTTCTATCCAAACACATCCCTCCTGTATGATCTACCTACTATCTCCCTTCAGTCGCAGGAAACCAAGACAGCTTCAGCGGAGACACTTCAAAAGTTGAAAGATCTTAGTGCACTGGATTTAGATGTTGAGGGAATCGACATGAAAACCAATGAGGATGGTTCTGTTAGTTTTAGGTAACTATGGTAACCATTTCAATTTCAGGTAACTATGGTAACCAATTCAGTTTCAGGTAACTATGGTAACTAGTTACTATAACAGTTTTATAGCTGTAATATTACTTGTTACAATTGCTAAGGTTGTAGGAGACTTCATTCTGTTTCAGTAATATGTTTGTAATTAACACATTTTCTCTCTCTCTCTCTCCCTCCCTCTCCCTCTCTCTCTCATTCTCTCTCTCTCTCATTCTCTCCCTCTCTCCCTCTCTCTCTCTCTCTCTCTCTCTCTCTCTCTCCCTCTCTCTCTGTCTCTGAGTCTCTCTCTCTGATTCTCTCTCTCTCTCTCCCTCTCTCTCTGTCTCTATCTACATTCCTCCTTTCCCAGGATAACTGGAAAAGATGGGGAAGTAACGGAAGTGAATGCTGACCTTCCTGGTAAGAACTTGATAACTTATTTGTACTTTACATAAGCAACAAAATATACAAATATTCATGTTATGATTTTCAGGAATGAATGTTCAGAAGAAGGAAGATGGCTCTATTTCTTTTTCCAAGCCTGAACAACCCGAGAAGAAAGAAGCAGCGCCCATGACCCCATCAGGACAAACCATCACCACAACGAGGACCACCACCACAGTGGTTAGAAATTCAGGATAGAATTAATCCTTTAGAGTTGAGCAGTGGTTAGAAATTCAGGATAGAAAAAATCCTTTAGAGTTGAGCAGTGGTTAGAAATTAGTAATTAGAGTTACTAAAACCAGTACATATAAGCTAAACCATACATTCTCTCCCACAGACCAAGACGACACAGCCATCTGTTTCTGAGCAGACTATTGTGACCGGACAGTTGAGCATTCCTCGATCTCAGAACATTAAGATCAAGTTGCCGTGTCCCAAGCACCACCAGGAGAATCTCAAGACTGCCTGCCAGGCCCCGGATGGGTCCGCAATCCCCGTCAAGGTACAACAAGCAGGGGTCGGGTCATGTTAGTTTTGGTAATCTTGTCAATCTTGTTAGGGTACATTTGGTAAATTATAGGGGGCCAAAGCGTGTATTATATCCTGGCTTCCAGGATGTCAACAGATATTGTGTAAACCATTACACGTGGTGTTGGTATCATAGCATGGTATGATGTCAGCTATTGTAATACACGTGTGAAACCACACAATGTAGTTACATGTGTGTTTGTGACCTGTGTCAGTACTACTGTGGGTTTTACACGTGATAGCTCAGATATACCAGAATCGGAAAGTTTCTGACATACCGCCCTACCCCCCCCCCCCCCCGACATACCAAAAAAAGGTTGGGTAGATATGTTTTCAAACCACAACCCTCCCACCTTTCTCAGTGCACTGTTGTTGATGATGACTTCGTGAACCTTGAGTTCTCCCCAACTGCTGGTAATGGAACCTACGCTCTAAACCTGTTGATTGGAGACATGGTCTTCCCTGGATGCCCCATCCAGCTTGAAGTTAAGGGACTTTAGAAAGAGAGATGGAGAGAGAGAGAGAGAGAGAGAGAGAGAGAGAGAGAGAGAGAGAGAGAGAGAGAGAGAGAGAGAGAGAGAGAGAGAGAGAGAGAGAGAGAGAGAGAGAGAGAGAGAGAGAGAGAGAAAGATCTAAAAAGATCTAAAAAGATCTAGAGAGATCTAGAGAGATATCTAGAGAGATATCCTTAGGACCTGGCCTTCAATTCAAGTGCGTGTAAAGACTCTTAAAGTTTTGTTTAAAGATGTTTATAGGATTTTTACTTTTGTCAAAAGTTTTCTTCTCAATACTGTTTGAACTAAAAAACTGGTCATTATTTGTGTATATTTCATCACCGATCCCTCACAGAGCGCCCTAAATTATAAAATGCAGTGTGAGCTACACTAGCCCTACCTTACCCCCCCCCCCCCTCAAACCCCCTCAACATCGTGTTGGGCCCTATACCTTGTATTATCTGGCAGAAGATTGCATGTTCCTCCTCCTCCTTCCCACTTACAACTGTCCCCTGTCTGGAGAGAAGAACTACCCCATCGTTATCCGGGTCGGCTGAGGGACCTGAAAATGGGAATTAGTTGAGGGACCTAAAATGGGAACAAGATTTAGGTGGGTAATAACAAATAAGGCATACGGGTAGATAAACTTCTGACGCATGCCCATGGGAGCCACTATCATTAAATCAAATCATCAACCAACCTTGATCAGCAGGATCAATCACCCAGGCACTATCATGATCATAGAAGACCAGCATTTTAGTAAGGTACTCGATCATGTAGGGTGTGGAGGGTCGTGTTACTACCCCACCCGCCTTCATACAGTTCAGTTTGACAAAGTTCCGGGCCACTTTCGGTTCCACCAAGTTTATCTCGCCATCTACAAAAGGTTAAAGATTAAAGGTATGTTGTATACTGTACCCAGTACCCACTAATCAAATTACCAACCCCCATGAATAACTCGCTACCCACTTACAGTTACCCAATCCCCATTCCCCGACCAGAACCACACTCACCACTCCCCCGACCGGAACCACACTCACCACTCCCCCGACCGGAACCACACTTACCACTCCCCGACCGGAACCACACTTACCACTCCCCGACCGGAACCACACTCACCACTCCCCCGACCAGAACCACACTCACCACTCCCCCGACCAGAACCACACTCACCACTCCCCCTGACCGGAACCACACTCACCACTCCCCCGAACAGAACCACACTCACCACTCCCCCGAACAGAACCACACTCACCACTCCCCCGACCAGAACCACACTCACCACTCCCCCGACCGGAACCAAACTCACCACTCCCCCAACCGGAACCAAACTCACCACTCCCCCGACCGGAACCAAACTCACCACTCCCCCGACCAGAACCACACTCACCACTCCCCCAACCAGAACCACACTCACCACTCCCCCGACCGGAACCACACTCACCACTCCCCCGACCAGAACCACACTCACCACTCCCCCGAACAGAACCACACTCACCACTCTCCCGACCGGAACCACACTCACCACTCCCCCGACCAGAACCACACTCACCACTCCCCCGACCAGACCCACACTCACCACTCCCCCAACCAGAACCACACTAACCACTCCCCCGACCAGAACCAAACTCACCACTCCCCCGACCAGAACCACACTCACCACTCCCCCGACCAGAACCAAACTCACTACTCCCCCGACCGGAACCACACTCCCCCGACCGGAACCACACTCACCACTCCCCCGACCAGACCCACACTCACCAAGCAAGGGACATCCACTCTCATCAGACCCATCGAGACAATCCCCCTCCATCCTATCACACCTTTTATGTATCGGCACACAATCACAACTCCCGCACCTCCACTCGTCGGGTGGGCAACTATTGGCACATGCCGGTTCCTCCTCAGCTCCACAGGTCCCAGTCTCGTGGCTCCTCAAGGGCAGGGAAGTGTTGGCATCTTGCCAACTAACCAAGATGGATTCAGGGGAGGGGATTAGACAACCCTGGGTGTATTGTAACATCTGTGGAGGAGAGTGAAATTTGAATTAGGAATGTTACAAAACCGGGACGGCGAGAGGAACTTCTATGTGATAAGGTTTGGTAAAATTATATGGTTGCGTGATGGTCTGGAAAAGCTACAATAGAAAAAGTAAAAGTGAATGTAGAAAGGGTGGAGTAGGTTTTTTAAGAGATATGACTATATAAATTCTTTGGACCTGATCGGAAGAGAAGGTTCCACTCCAGACCACCAGATCCCTAACAAGACCACGGAGGGAGTAGGAGGGATGGGAGTCGTGTGGCACGCCACCAACCACCACCTCTCCGGGGTATGATAAACCTGATAAATAGAGAAACATCATGGCTAGAAAAGGAGATGGAGAGAAAAGAGAGGAGACAAAGACATGAGAGAGATACGCTCCAAAAAAGGTAATATAAATTCAGATATATGACCGTTATGATCCGCCAAGCTGTACCTTGCAGGGAGGATATCTCCGGTCCACTGTCCTCCAGTATGACGTCACCATTCAACCAGATCCTCAACCTTCCCTTTTCAATGGTGGCACAGACACTGAACCACTTTCTGTCAAGGTTGTCCACCGGTATCCGCTTGTAGTACCGCTTGTGTAGGGCTATGAACAGCGCACCTCTGGGGATTGGGGGATGGTAATCTGGTATTTGGGCTGCATTGGAAGATCATGATTTAATGGAAGAGGGATGAAAGATCTAGAAGAGGAGGAGAGGGAGTTTAGCCGCCTGTCTTTACGCGACATTTCAAGAGAGGATATTATGGTGAATAAATTTATTCGCCATAGAGAAATGTCACATAGAGACAGGCGGCTTGACTCCTCCCTCGTCTTCTTTAAAGAAAGATACAGAAGGTTTTTGAGGGTGGCATAGCATGTTACTAGGGTTTACAGGCTGCTTAAGAGACTAGACGATGATCATATGAGGGATCTTTCATCGCGTGATATTATAGGAGCGAGAGGGAGAGAGATAGAGAGAGAGAGAGAGAGAGAGAGAGAGAGAGAGAGAGAGAGAGAGAGAGAGAGAGAGAGAGAGAGATAGTCATAGAGATCTAGAGATATAGAGACTCTAGATATATCCCGCTCTTCTCTTCTTTGCCACAGTCTCTGTCAAATCCCTCCTCTCTCTCTCTATGTATCCTCTCTTCTCTCTCTCTTCTCTCTCGCTCTCTCTCTCTCTCTCTCTCTCTCCTGTCTCTATTCTCTCTCGCTCTATCTCTCTCTCTCTCTCGATCTCTCTCTCTCTCTCTCTCGCTCTCATCTCTCTCTCTCCTTTCTCCTCTCTCCTCTTCCTTCCTCTTCCTTAAATGTACCCGTCTTATTTCAACGAATGCAGGTAGTCTACAAGTCCAGGAATTTAAACCTGCAACAATCGCAACTAAACCCCACTAAGTGCAAACGTGATCTATTAAGTCGAGAAATATATTGGGATGTATTTAGCATTCCCTATTATACAGTGAGTATAATAGTATAATGGTGAGTATAATAGTGAGTATAATACCTGGTAGCTTTAAGCCATAGTGCATGTTCATGTTTCGATTCAATACTCAACAGGGAGCTCAGCTTTCCCTCAGACAGCTTCAATCGTGCCCAAAGACAGACCGCCACCTCCCGAGGGCTTGTCCAAGATTGGGGTATGGTGATACTCTCGTCTTTTTCGAATTGGTAGGAGATGGAAACCTCAGCTGCATAGGGGATTAGAAAAATCAGAGCAGCAGATTGGCCATTGGTTCTCAAATGTACACTTCGATCGGGGCACTGAGCTTTGTTTGTTCAAAGGGCCAGGGGGGGGGTCGAACAAGGCAAGTTGAGCTATTACCGTACGATGCAGCTGACCACTCTTCTGAGCGAAGTGTGCAACAAAGGGTCAGCGCGATGCCTGACAGTGGTGTTTCGCCACATGGTTCTACATATATTCTACAGTGGTTGATAGAGTTTCATCGCAGTTCTACTGCACCTACCAGGTTTAGGACAATTCCTCTCGTCACTCCCGTCCTCACACTGCATCACACCGTTACACTTGATCACACTGGTGCTGTTCACACACTGGCAGTCATCACACAGGTATTGATCACACCGCTCCTCACACACCCTGACATCACAAACTGGCACCTCCATACCTCTCACACACGGTATCTAGTAGAGATAGAAAGGGGGGATAGAGCCTCTCTAGCAGCGTGTGCATGCGATGTTACAGTCATGTTACAATATATATGTAGTATGGCAATGAGAAACAACATACCGTTTTAAAGTTGAGGCCGGTACGGTCAAATGCCCATCCCTTTTCACACCGGATCATGATTCCATCTCCCTCAGTGAGTGGGTAACTTGGTAACCCGCCAATGTGGTGATTTATATCTCGTAACATCTCCCTCACATCGCATATTTCTAGTGGGTCATTATTCGTGTTATAACTAGAATACTTGGCTGCGCTAACTAGGGGTCTGAAGCTATACCTATGCCTTGTTCGGCCATGTCATTCTTAACCCCGTAGGAAGATTAGAACTATAACTAAAAGCTATACCTTTGCACTGGCCAGGTGCAGTAGCTCCAGTTCCGCCGGTAGTTGTACCAGGGGGACAGGGGGTACAGGAATCAGAGCCTTGTTCTGGGGCGAATGTACCTCTAGGACACGACTCACACAGCCCGTCATTGTGGATTGTCCCCGCAGGGCACTTCACTAAGAGTAAGGGGAGGAGGAGGGTTTGATAGAGTTTTAAAGGTTGACAAGATACCTAAAACGGAGGAGGAGGTTAGATAGTTGTATTGGTTACGAAGTGACCCCTTTCGCGGAGGGGTAATTTCATTACCAAGTTAGATAGAGGGATATAATTGTGGGTTTTTTATTTGCTTCGCGTTTTGTTAGATAGAGGGAGTGATAGAGGGGCAATTTACTTACTGCAAGTCCCGTAAAGTAGCACTCGTCCATAGGGACATGGGTTATAACCGGCCAATGCTGAACCCAGCACCTCCTCGACTGCCAACTGGATGTCATCGCTCACCTTACCCTGCAAACGAGATAAAAATGAGATGGGAAGGTTGTTGGATTCGATTTGGGTGTGGCTAATTAACCAATTAATTTAAGATGATGAAACTCATAACTTCAATTTCGAAAGTAACCAAGTACGGTGTTTCAAATAGCAAGGTATAGGTTTAGTTAGTCTCTCTATTATAATTTGGAAATGCAAGTTTTTAAAACGATCGGATGTAAGGTAAAAATTTGCCATCTAGGGGTCCCAAAATGCAAAAAATGTAAGGGAGGGGATGAGGACGTTTTGTTTAGTGTTCTCCTAAACCACAAATAGTAGGGACTTGCCGTTTGGAACAGTGGTTCCTTGCATCATTGTGCTTGGTACTATGTAGCTATATATTAGATAGGAAGTACTTTGTTTCTTCTATGAGGTTGTGCATGTTAACTGTTAGCTCAGCTGCCATCAGGAGGCTGTTCTGCTACTCAACTACAATATCTAGCTGTTACAAGTGGCAATTGATATACGTGGTATAACAGCAGCCTGCAGCAGCTCAATACGTGTAAACTTATTTTCTCATCAATTCATTATGCCTGTTCTTTGTTCTTTTGGGTTTTGACTTTTGGGTAACTAAGACTGAGTTAAGAGAGGTAATGATATATGCCACGTTGCGATTGGACAACAGATAGTGCTGGCATTTGATCAGGCAGAAAGACGGATAGGGTTACAAAATAAGAATATTTGAGCTTCTTTTGGATGTTGCCTCTCCCCGTGCCTTCCCCTGTTTGTATGTGTTGTCATGGTGAACGATCAACGAATCCATGCCCCAATCTTACTGCTTGACCTTACACTTTTTCACCTGCTGTAGCGGTGTAAAATACTCTGCACCATGTTATCTGTCCACCATCTCTTCACATGGATACTGGCCGTGTTCCTTATTCCGGTAAGACTAAGATATAACATCAATTGTTGATCAATTATTGTTTATCAGGATACAAAGAATAACGCTGTTTTGGGTAGACTCAATTCATCAAATAAAATCGTGAAAACCGCACAAACATCAGCAAATTAGTTCATCAAATAGAACTCGTCACCAGCATTGTGTTCATGTTTTGTTTCATTTAAAATGTTATCATTTCTAGGTTGTTCTATCTGGAGGAACAGTAAAGGTTGAATACAGGAGTTTCAAATACGATGGATGTTCAGCCCACACTTCTACATGTCAGATGAAGCTAACAGATTTTCAACTACTTATTGACAGTGTTGCCATTGTCAACAAGAGTGAGGTTAACCTACCAGCCGGAAACCCTGTGACACTGTCCGATGTTAACTTTTTAAATGACCCTTTTATAAAACAGTTTAGTGATGCGAATGGAAAAGTTGGAATATACTTCAAAGCATATGACATCACCAGTGGTACTCCAGGTCGATTGATAGACGATGTTACTGAGAACATTGGGTTCCATCAGTATGATATGTCTACAGTTGTAGACTGGAAAGAAAAGGTTCGCACGAGGTTTTATAACGGCTATGAGTCTAAATTTACATATTGGGTCGAGATTACAAAATGTGGTGATAACTTTACAGGACCTGGATGTGGTGATTGCAAAGAGCACTACTATACGACTGAGTGTGATTTGTACTGCAAACCAGTTACAGATCAGTACAACTGTATCGGAGAGGGTGTCCGGGAGTGTTTGGGTAACTTTGGGCCAGCAGGAGACTGCGAGAAATGTAACAAGGGGTGGAAAGGCTCAAAGTGTGATACCTGTGATATTGGCTGGGCAGGTGACAAATTGTGACACTTGTGATTCAAACTACTACCCTGCCGGAGACTGCTCTGACTATGCATCGGCAACTGTAATTTCCCTGTATAACAGGGAGCTGGTCTGTCCGAAATCGGTTCGGTCGTTCGGTTGGGAAAAATTCGGTTTTTTTGGGCGGTCGGTTCGGTTCGGTTCGGTAGGAAATTTTGGCCGAACCACCGAATTTTTTGGTCAAAAAATGCCCAGAAATCGGGCTTTTTCATGCAAAATTTTTCAATTATTTCACGAAAATTGTATGGATTTCAATGTCAATTTCGCCGTATTAACCCTATTTCGAATCAGTGGTGCTATGTGGAAATGATTTCGCTAGTTAGCGGGTTCGATATGGATTGATTTGATACCTGACTTCCCATAAGAGGGTCAACAATTTCAGAAACTATTTTTCAAAAAATTAATGGAGAGCACCGAACAAGGTGTTAAGAATCATTCTCTGAAATTTTGTAAAAAAGTTTGGAAAATATTTCAAAGTCAATTTTATGGAAAATTTTCTATGTCAATTTTTGCGTACGAATCGTGTTTCGAATCGGTATTGCTAAGCAGGAGTGATGTTGCTAATTAGTGGGTCCGAGATGGATTATGCTGATACGTGATCCCCCATCAAATCTAATTAGGAAGTTTAGGGGAAACGATTCATGTTTCAGTAAATCCTGCTAATTAGCGAGAGCACTGCCGCATAGCACCACCGATTCGCAACACGATTCGTACGGCAAAATTGACATAGAATTTTTTTTTCCGAAATTGACTTTGAAATATTTTACAAAGTTTTTTCACAAAATTAAATGGTTCTCTAAAAATTCTTGGAGAGCATCGATCAAGGTATTGAGAATCATTACCTGAAATTTTGTGAAATTTTTTTTGTGAAAAATATTTTAAGTAAATTATGGTATACGAATCGTGTTTCTAATCGACAATGCTAAACGGGAGTGATGTTGGTAATTAGTGGGTCCGAGATGGATTGTGCTGATACGTGATCCCCCATCAAATCTAATTAGGAAATTTAGAGAGACACGATTCATGGTTCGTTTAATCCTGCTAATTAGCAATACCATTCCCGTATAGCATTGCCGATTCGAAACACGATTCGTACGCAAAAATTGACATAGAAAATTTACGATAAAATTGACTTTGAAAATTTTTTTCACAAAATTGACTTTGAAATTTTTTCAAACATTTTTTAACAAAATTTCAGAGAATGATTCTCAATACCTTGATCGGTGCTCTCCATGACTTTTTAGAGAAACATTTATACAGAAAAAGTTTTGTATGGTTCGGTTCGGTTCGGTTACCGAAATTCGGTTCGGTTCGGTTCGGTTCGGTTCGGTTCGGTAAAAAAGTTTTTCAAATTCGGTTCGGTTCGGTTCGGTGGAAAAAAACCCGGTTCGGTCGTTTCCTGCTAGCTATATATGTGAGAATGAAAGGTTTGTGGATAGGAAGTACTTTGTTTCTTCTATGAGGTTGTGCATGTTAACTGTTAGCTCAGCTGCCATCAGGAGGCTGTTCTGCTACTCAACTACAATATCTAGCTGTTACAAGTGGTAATTGATATACGTGGTATAACAGCAGCCTGCAGCAGCTCAATACGTGTAAACTTATTTTCTCATCAATTCATTATGCCTGTTCTTTGTTTTGACTTTTGGGTAACTAAGACTGAGTTAAGAGAGGTAATGATATATGCCACGTTGCGATTGGACAACGGATAGTACTGGCATTTGACGGATAGGGTTACAAAATAAGAATATATGAGCTTCTTTTGGATCTTGCCTCTCCCCGTGCCTTCCCCTGTTTGTATGTGTTGTCATGGTGAACGTTACGAATCCATGCCCCAGTCTTACTGCTTGACCTTACACTTTTTCACCTGCTGTAGCGGTGTAAAATACTCTGCACCATGTTATCTGTCCACCATCTCTTCACATGGATACTGGCCGTGTTCCTTATTCCGGTAAGACTAAGATATAACATCAATTGTTGATCAATTATTGTTTATCAGGATACAAAGAATAACGCTGTTTTGGGTAGACTCAATTCATCAAATAAAATCGTGAAAACCGCACAAACATCAGCAAATTAGTTCATCAAATAGAACTCGTCACCAGCATTGTGTTCATGTTTTGTTTCATTTAAAATGTTATCATTTCTAGGTTGTTCTATCTGGAGGAACGGTAAAGGTTGAATACAGGAGTTTCAAATACGATGGATGTTCAGCCCACACTTCTACATGTCAGATGAAGCTAACAGATTTTCAACTACTTATTGACAGTGTTGCCATTGTCAACAAGAGTGAGGTTGACCTACCAGCTGGAAACCCTGTGACACTGTCCGATGTTAACTTTTTAAATGACCCTTTTATAAGACAGTTTAGTGATGCGAATGGAAAAGTTGAAATCTACTTTAAAGCATATGACATCACCAGTGGTACTCCAGGTCAATTGATAGACGATGTTACTGAGAACATTAGGTTCCATCAGTATGATATGTCTACAACAATAGACTGGAAACAAAAGGTTCGCACGAGGTTTTATAACGGCTATGAGTCTAAATTTACATATTGGGTCGAGATTACAAAATGTGGTGATAACTTCACAGGACCTGGATGTGGCGATTGCAAAGAGGACCACTATACAACTGGATGTGATGTGTACTGCAAACCAGTTACAGATCAGTACAACTGTATCGGAGAGGGTGTCCGGGAGTGTTTGGGTAACTTTGGGCCAGCAGGAGACTGCGAGAAATGTAACAAGGGGTGGAAAGGCTCAAAGTGTGATACCTGTGATATTGGCTGGGCAGGTGACAAATGTGACACTTGTGATTCAAACTACTACCCTGCCGGAGACTGCTCTGTACTATGCATCCGGCCAACTGTAATGTTCACCTGTAATAACCAAGGGGAGCTGGTCTGTGAACCTCACGTAACAGGGGACAACTGTGACAGTTGTGAAAAAGAGTGGGACGTTAGGACAAACTGTACAAGCTGTGCAGATAACTTCTATCCAGCGGGGGATTGCACTGTTTACTGCCTGTCTGATGATAACTTTGCGTGCACTGCTCAGGGAGTTCGGCTGTGTACAATAGGAAGTACTGCAGAGGAATGTGTTTCCCACAACAACTTGGTCGGGGAAGCTATCCTGGGTGGTATGATATCTGGTCTCACTGTGGTTCTACTCGCCGGATTGGTTGGGATAATTGTGGTTACTATTAAAAGGAGGAGGGATACTGCCGCTGAACCGATTGTTCATCAAGGCCCAACAACAACCCAGCAGGAGGAACATGATTATGTGGAGATGAACGATTACAGAAACAAGCCCATAATACCTGAATCGGGGATTTATAATGATTGAGGAGATTAGGATATGATCAAAAACCCTTCACCATAATTTGTGATTTGAACTTTGTGACTAAATATAGGTTGGACGGCAGGTGAGTAGAAATTCGCTCCTAATAAAAGGCTGCAATAAAAGGCTGCAATAAAAGGCTGCAGAAAAAGGCTGCAGAAAAAGGCTGCAGTAAAAGGCTGCAATAAAAGGCTGCAGAAAAAGGCTGCAATAAAAGGCTGCAATAAAAGGCTGCATTAAGGGATCACGTATCCAACCAGACTAAAGCGTGTGATAGACCGAATCGTCCTCCCCTAATAGTGTTTCGTATCACGTATCGGCTGTAAAGAGACCGAATCACCCTCCCCTAATTATAGTGATTTGTGTCACGTATCCAACTAGACCATAGGCGATAGAGAGACCGAGATAGAGAGCGAGTACGAGTGAGAACTGAGAGAGTGAAAAATCAGAATCACGGTATGGTATCACGTACCATGGTATCACGTACCATGGTATCCTCTAATGAAAAGCGGTTACCAATTGACAATGAGACCTCATCGGTCCCGATACGTGATTCTCTACCGCTATCCCACCGCTATGTATTCTCCATTAGTCTTTCCGTATCGATCCACGATTCAGTAGAGGTAGTCAGTAACTACTGAGAGTGTTGGTCTAATGAGGTAGAAAACGGCCGAAATCTCGAGTTCGCTTTTCGTGATTTTAGCACTAGAGTCCGCTTACCGATCTATTGATTGAGCGTGTAGCACAATGAGTGCTGGGGGGGCCGGCTGAAGTTTTTGAAGTTTTTGAAGTCGACTTCAAAAACTTCAAACAGAAACTTAGGGTGGAAAACTTCAAAAACTTCAAAAACTTCAAAAACTCATATCTCCTAAACCGTTGGAGATAGGTCCTATGTTGCTTCATAACTCTTATATAAACTTGCATATTCCGAACAAGATACACCCCTTTAAAAATCCTATAGACACTCAGAAACCATTAAAACTGGTCTAGCCCAAAAATAAGTCATGCGCACACACAAAATTATGAAAATATCCCATTATCCCTCGAATTAGATGAGGTGGAGACTTCATTTTGGCACGTACCCCCACTAACTCGAGGCCGCTGATGATTTTAGTGTCCATAGTTTTTTCACTACTCCCTACATAAAAAATTTGCATTTTGTGAAACTGGCAAAAAGGGTGTGGCCCCAAAAAAAATTTTGAAAATTTACATCATAATTTTTAAACACTTTCTTAGCATTTTCTAGGCAATTTTTTGAGTTATAGAATGAAAATTAAATTTGTTTTTACAAAAAAATTAAATTTTTTACACCAAATTGTGCCTTGGATTTCATGGCTAGGAATCATTGTAAATATCCTAATTTGTGGTAGAAAAAGGGCAGACAAGGCCGGATAACTTTGCCACAATATGTATTAAGCATGAAACTAACCTAAACAAGTGTAATAAAAGTCACTGATAGCATATAAAAGTAGTTTAGAGTTTTTGAAGTTTTTGAAGTTTTTGAAGTCAACTTCAAAAACTTCAAAAACTCAAAAAGTAGGGTGGAAAACTTCAAACTTCAAAAACTTCAGCCGGCCCCCCCCCCTGAGTGCTACACGCACTCACAATATGACAGGTGAACCACCCAACCACTTGGTTCACCTATCATAGTTTCTACCTCATTAGACCAACACTCTCAGTAGTTACTGACTACCTCTACTGAATCGTGGATCGATACGGAAAGACTAATGGAGAATACATAGCGGTGGGATAGCGGTAGAGAATCACGTATCGGGACCGATGAGGTCTCATTGTCAATTGGTAACCGCTTTTCATTAGAGGATACCATGGTACGTGATACCATACCGTGATTCTGATTTTTCACTCTCTCAGTTCTCACTCGTACTCGCTCTCTATCTCGGTCTCTCTATCGCCTATGGTCTAGTTGGATACGTGACACGAATCACTATAATTAGGGGAGGGTGATTCGGTCTCTTTACAGCCGATACGTGATACGAAACACTATTAGGGGAGGACGATTCGGTCTATCCCACGCTTTAATAGTCTGGTTGGATACGTGATCCCTTGCAGCCTTTTATTGCAGCCTTTTATTGCAGCCTTTTTCTGCAGCCTTTTATTGCAGCCTTTTACTGCAGCCTTTTACTGCAGCCTTTTTCTGCAGCCTTTTTCTGCAGCCTTTTATTGCAGCCTTTTATTAGGAGCGAAGTTCTACTCACCTGCCGGTTGGACTATAACGTGAACCAATTTAAGTTACCACATAGTAGTCGAATATGTACCAATAAAGACTACACAAAAAACTTTGGCTAAGTGTCAGCAGAATAAAAACAGCTTTGAGCGCATATCCATTTTTTTATATTTTATTTACCGGAAGGATAAACTTTCCCAGATATACCGGCTACCCCGATTCTCCAATACCCCAAAACCCGCCCGTGGAATCCGCCCTAATATAATATAAGTCAAAAGTAAGTCAAAATTGTTATTTTCTCATCATTTCATAATAATTGTCATGATGCCTATAATAATAATAATAAAGATTTTGGGCACACGGCCAACTCGACATGTACTATGTAAATAATGTCTAAACTCACTTCCATGTCCCACTAGAGTAATTTCAAAATGTTAATTGTTTATATCGTAGGTGTCTGCATTAGGCAGGACACCCTTTGCAATCAACAATTTTCCATCGGTACTTTGGTAGCATTTCTATCCTGTACCGTAGAGTCTTCACAAGTTCTCGCATCTTTAGCCGTTGATGGTATGTCATATCCTTGGCAATGTAGATTCCAGACACAGGGTAGTTCTTCAGTTTGTACGCATTAGCAAGGGCTTTTGATGCTTGTTTTACTGTGTTCATTTTTTCCCCGCCCGGGTGAAGGCCGAAGGCCTTCACCCGGATGCCTTTTGCAAAAAGGCATAGGGGGTCTAGAAATCTAAACGGATATAGTGACTATGTGTAGCAAGTCAGCTCTCTTGTCCCGTTTCAGGTTGCGAGGGGCAACATGTAGCAACTTGAGCCGCGCACACAACAACAACCTGCTCCTTCATAAACCACTTCATTGGCACGTTTTCAGGAAATGTGTGGCGCGCAATTGCGCAATGTGGTGCGCAATTTAGTGCAACTAAAACACAAGGATTTGTTCTATACTGTTTGCTTGATTTATAAATCATCCGAAATGTCTGTCAGCCTTCATGTTAGGGTTGAAAGGTTGGCGGGGAAACATAGCATTATGAAACATAATGAATTTATTCTTGTTACTCTAAGTACAATTTTCTCGTTGCAGTCCTCACCTCTGTCCCTGACCATTTCCGTATTCAGTATACTAAATTGTTCACACCCAAGGTATGCAAAAGCTTTTTCAATCTCCTCATCCTGAATAGAGCAATCCATATCTGCAGGTAAAAACACGATAACATTCTGCCGCTTGTCAGTGGGTCCCGTGATTTCTTCTTTATAGGAAGCAATTTCACTAGACACAGGGTAGTTCTTCAGTTTGTACGCATTAGCAAGGGCTTTTGATGCTTGTTTTACTGTGTTCATTTGTACTCTAAGTACAATTTTCTCGTTGCAGTCCTCACCTCTGTCCCTGACCATTTCCGTATTCAGTATACTAAATTGTTCACACTCAAGGTATGCCTGTTCATTTTTCTTTTGAGTTTTGACTTTTGGGTAACTAAGACTGAGTTAAGAGAGGTAATGATATATGCCGCGTTGCGATTGGACAACGGATAGTACTGGCATTTGATCTTGGTATCGAAGACACCTCACACTCTGTCTGGCAACTTCGTAACCAACATTTGATCAGGCAGAAAGACGGATAGGTAGGGTTCAGAAATAAGAATATGAGCTTCTTTTGGATCTCGCCTCTCCCCGTGCCTTCCCCTGTTTGTATGTGTTGTCATGGTGAACGTTACGAATCCATGCCCCAATCTTACTGCTTGACCTTACACTTTTTCATCTGCTGTAGCGGTGTAAAATACTCTGCACCATGTTATCTGTCCACCATCTCTTCACATGGATACTGGCCGTGTTCCTTATTCCGGTAAGATATAATATCAATTGTTTATCAGGATACAAAGAATAACGTTGTTTTGGGTAGACTCAATTCATCAAATAAAATCGTGAAAACCGCATAAACATCAGCAAATTAGTTCATCAAATAGAACTCGTCACCGAGCATTGTGTTTTGTTTCATTTAAAATGTTATCATTTCTAGGTTGTTCTATCTGGAGGAACAGTAAAGGTTGAATACAGGAGTTTCAAATACGATGGATGTTCAGCCCACACTTCTACATGTCAGATGAAGCTAACAGATTTTCAACTACTTATTGACAGTGTTGCCATTGTCAACAAGAGTGAGGTTGACCTACCAGCTGGAAACCCCGTGGTATTACTGAACAATGCGAATGTCCCTTTTTTAAATGACCCTTTTATAACACAGTTTAGTGATGCGAATGGAAAAGTTGGAATCTACTTCAAAGCATATGACATCACAGATGGAAGTCCAGGTCGATTAATAGACGATGTGACTGAGTATATTGGGTTCCATCAGTATGATATGTCTACAGAAGTGGAATGGGAACAAAAGGTCCGCACGAGGCATTTTTATAACGGCTATGAGTCTGAATTTACATTTTGGGTCGAGATTACAAAATGTGGTGATAACTTCACAGGACCTGGATGTGGTGATTGCAAAGACCACTACTATACGGCTGAGTGTAATGTGTACTGCAAACCAGTTACAGATCAGTACAACTGTATCGGAGAGGGTGTCAGGGAGTGTTTGGGTAACTTTGGGCCAGCAGGAGACTGCGAGAAATGTAACAAGGGGTGGAAAGGCTCAAAGTGTGATACCTGTGATATTGGCTGGGCAGGTGACAAATGCGACACTTGTGATACAAACTACTACCCTGAAGGAGACTGCTCTGTGATCTGCATCCGGCCAACTGTAATGTTCACCTGTAACGGACAAGGGGAGCTGGTCTGTGAACCTCATGTAACAGGGGACAACTGTGACAGTTGTGAAAAAGAGTGGGACGTTGGGACAAACTGTACAAGTTGTGCAGATAACTTCTATCCAGCCGGGGATTGCACTGTTCACTGCCTGTCTGATGATAACTTTGCGTGCACTGCTCAGGGAGTTCGGCTGTGTACAATAGGAAGTACTGCAGAGGAATGTGTTTCCCACAACAACTTGGTCGAGGAAGCTATCCTGGGTGGTATGATAACTGTGCTCACTGTGGTTCTACTCGCCGGATTGGTTGGGATAATCGTGGTGACTATTAAAAGGAGGAGGGATACTGCCGCTGAACCGATTGTTCATCAAGGCCCAACAACAACCCTGCAGGAACCTGGCTATGTGGAGATGAACAACTTCAGAAGCAAGCCCATAATACCTGAATCGGGGACCCATAATGATTGAGGAGATTAGGATATGATGAAAAACCCTTCACCATAATTTGTGATTTGAACTTTGTGACTAAATATAGGTTGGACAATAACGTGAACCAATTTAAGTTGCCTTATGGTAGTTACCAGAGAGGTAAACCATATTTGCCCCAGTTTAGCAATTTAATCAACTTAATAGTGAGTTTTTTGAAAAATTTTAGAAGGATAAAAAACCTAACTGACAGTTTTTGCAAAATTAAAATCGGTCTCTTCAAACAGAAATTACAGCAGTTTAAAAAAATTCGGAACAGAACGAGCAGGTCTCCGCTGGAGAAAAAAAGTCACGTGACACACGTTATTCTATGAACCGAATTGCCCCATACATGTGCCACTTTGCCCCATGGACCAAAGTGCCCCAGTTTACCTTACCTTGATTTCAGGATTTGCTTCTAGATAAACCCTCAAATGTGCTTCATCCTTTGCCAGACAGTTGTCTATTGATAAATTGTTACATGAATCATCGTCAAAACAGGGCAACTCCTTCAGACGCTTTTCCAATCTGTGTCAGAGAGAAATAGAGTGAGATTAGAGTTAGCGAGAAAAAGAGATGGCCTGATGGTAAAATTGGGTGAGGAGAATGAGGGTAAACACCTCTAAAGACCTCAATAATTGTTGTTTCTACAAACTGGTATTGCCAATACTATTGGTACTTTGGAGAAGGCGGTAAACGGTAAACAGTAAAAGAACTCGTGTGACCATTTTACTAGTAAATTAGAGAAATTAACACTATACTCTGAGTAATACAAGGCATGCAAGAAAAATAACAATTCGAGAGATAGAAGAAATTGGAATGAGAGACAAAAGAATGGGACAGGAACACTTAAAAATTTCACTTACAGTTTTTCAAAACGCTTTTTATTTGTCCGCTGACACGAGTCCTTGAATTTTCGATACTGGAAGTCAACATTAACACTTTCGAAACCCTCTGAAATGATATTTTGTTTTGTTGTTACTGGGTACTGGGCTAGATTCCTGGTTCCCCCGACCTATAGAATTCCCATGGTCTGACATATTATATAGTTGCATTAAAGTTCAATGCAGTTAGAAAATATTCGGTTCAATTCGACCCGTAACTTTTCTAACTACTTATTCGCTAGAATTACCTGCTAGCGACAGAGAAACGAGTGAGAGGGAGAGGAGAAGAAATATCATTCCCCACAAGAGATATCAGGAATGTAGTCAACTTAAAACTAAACTGCTAGTTTTCCCGTATATTGCAATAAATCATCTTCATAGTAGACGGTGTAATATTCGGGTTTATAGGGATCGAGGGAAGGAAGAGTGAAGACGTATAGGATGATATATGTTCGAGAAACAAAGAAAACCTCTAAGTATGAAGTCCTAAATTTTAACGGGAAACAAAGTGTTTCAAGCTTGACGAACATGACGACTATTATATAGCTACTGCACATTCCGACAACAACTAATCATAATTAGTGCAATTATGAATTATTGCTTAGTTATTGGCTAACGCTCAACAAAAAACTGAAAGAAGTGCTGAATCAGGACTTGCATTACATGGAAGGCACGCTTGGCTGCAATAATTAGACAATAGTCAATAGGCATGCAGTGTTTATCAGTTATTCGAATATACAAAACTATGTCAACTAGGATGTCTTGACTCTTGACAGGATCACTATCAGTGCCAACCAGCCCCAGGTATAAAAAAACATGATTGTCAAGTCAGACATGTCGCGCTATTCGGGGTGGAAGCTCCCAAACAGGACACAGGCAACATTGCGTGGCCGGGGTGCTTCTTTCAGTTTTTTCAAGTATTAATAAAATGATCTAGAAACACACAAACTTTGTGACAAAGCTCGGGCAAAGCTCGCTACATCTCTCCAGTCTCCATCCCAAGCTATAAGTTATAACATAGACCAGTCGTGACCCTAACTAATCGTCGGCGCTTGTTGAAAGGCGAAGAATTGTAAACTATGTACTACAACTTAACAAGTCGAGGATATAGTTCACGGTCTATTTCATATCTAGCGACATTTCATTCTGGAATAATGCACCGAGCTCTCTGTAACTGGTCCCTGACTCTCAAGATTCGAGAAATTAATAGACAGAAACATGTTTCAGTTATAAAGTACCTAGCAGTTAGTCGCAGCACTCGCAGAAAATTATGTCGCGGTAGACGTGACCTTGTTAGTAGCAAAGTAGACCAGGACTTCAACGACTTTAACAACATAGAAAGTGTTTTATAAAGGAGCATTATACCGTTTTATGAAGGAGCATATTGTTTTATGAAGGAGCACCAAAGCAATAACTTCACCAATTACACTAAGAATACCAACACACTTTGGCAACTAAAGCCTATAATTTACTGGAACTGTCACCGGAAACAAACAGGACGAAACGGTGAAATTACCCCAAATTACAACACACTCTCAACATCAATACTACAGTAACACAGAAAGAATACCGAAAATAGTTTTCAGACAATTCCGTATCCCATGTAAGTCGTGTGTTAACTGGTGCTGCAGTAGAACAGGTAATTTGAAGAGATACAGAAATACAATTGACAATGACACACACACATGAACGTGTCCAGTAGGCAGTAGTTCCCCCCCCCCCCCCAGTGGTTCATTCCTAACAGTATCTCCAGTATCTCTAATTCCAGATACTCTAGATTAAACTCTAGATACTAGGGATTGAATCATCCCGTAATTAAAGGTTGACAAGATACCTAAAACTTTTCGTATATCGTCTTATTTTGATTTATCATTAATTTTCAGCATTTTTTCAGAATTTTTTGTCGGCTAGAAAAAAATTCGAAATAGGGGGTCTACCGATATTGTCAGCACTGGTTTTACTGGGCACACTCACTGCGTCTCGCAAATTGAAATTCACGTTTCCGGTTCCTCAAAAGATAAAGACTTGATCTTGGTTGCGTTGGATTGGTCTCAATAAGACCTTTCCAACGCTACCAAAACGGTTTCTGTATCTCATCAGGAACCGGAGATATTACGTTATCAATTTAAAAAAAGGCACACTCATTTGTCAGTAGACCCCCTATTTTGCACATATTTCTAGCCGACAAAAAATTCTGAAAAAATGCTGAAAATTAATGATAAATCAAAATAAGACGATATAAGAAAAGTTTTAGGTATCTTGTCAACCTTTAAAGAACTATGAACGAATGGAAGGAGTGGACGAATACTCCCAGAATTTTTACTGACAAGGTCATAGTCGACACATATAGCTGGGCATTTTATGGAACACAAAAACATAAATAGATTGGGTTAGAACAAGCCGCTGATGTGTGCTAATGTCACTCACTCACAAAACTTCTGCAGCCATGGGCGAAACAAGGAATCAGGGAGAGATAGAGAACAGTGCCCGGAGGAGAGATGGATAACTGTGTCAGAGAGAGAGGCTAATCAGGGAGAGAGAGAACTGTGTCAGAAGCTGAGAGAGGGGATATTATAACGCTAGATAGTTATAACCGCAGTGTTACTGACAAACGTTGCATCACAGAATAGTATCACGCGTCAACACAGTGAAACACGCATGTTTCCGATACAGAATATAGGACATTATTATAGTGGACAGGTCGGTAGGAATGATATTGACTGGCGACTGCAGTTGGGAGTAAGGGACGGTCTTACAAAAAAGCACTCGGTATGTTTAATAAATTACATCAAAAGACGTGTGACGAAATTGAGAAAACCAGGAGAAGAAAAGATGGCCTAAAATGACGTCAGTCCTGATTCTGGTAAAGACTGTGACGAGTTGACGTTAGGTCTGATATCACTTGCAAACCACATAAACTGGGTAAAGCCATGGGAATGTTCACCCCCGCCCCTGCAGTTACACCCTAATTAAAAACGTCAATGTGACACGCTCGCCAGCTTCCAGAAAAAAAACACGAATATTGTATTGGTTTTGTTCCTAACGATGTTGCAGTTTAGTCTGTCAGGAAGGAATTGAGTATACCCTCACAGACATCCAAACTGAACTGTTTTACAAAGTGGTCCACAACCATGCTTTGGACACCCTTTTTGAGTAAGGGTTACTCAAGAGGGACACCCTGTACTATCACTGATAGTGGAGGATGTCCCTCTGAGTCTATCAGTATCACTAACCACGTGGTGGTACTCACGATCATGTTCGCCTGCTGAGAAGAGTCCCTGGCTATCAGTAAAGTATATTAAGCAGAGTAGTAGGAGCAGTCTCAATGATTCCATGTTGATAAATCACCAGTTAACTCTCGACTTTTCATACCTGGACAAAGGGTTATACTGGTTATTGTTGTTTTTTTTCAGAGTTCAGACCCTTGTTATTTTTGAAACAGGGACAAACAAGACTTAAAGGGCAATTGAACGCACTAGACTAAAACACTAGAGCAATAAATTTGGGTATTTTAGCGACACTACACTCGGGTATCCTGCGTCAGTTAATCGTGTCGGGGAATGTAACGAGTTAGCAAGTTTTCTGCTAGCAGACAGCAACTACCTATTCTGTGCAGCACGTTACAGAAACAAAGGCACCAAACACTAAACAGTAGCTAATTCATTAACCATGTGTATTACAGACAGAGATATACTTGCAGATAGAGAGAGAGAGAGAGAGAGAGAGAGAGGGAGAGAGAGAGACTGGAAGTCAGAGAGTGGTTGTTGTGTGGTATTCGTTTTCAGGGAAAAGCAAGTGAGCTAATGCTATTGAAGACTCGGTTGGATGGTTACGAAGGGGGCTCGGGATTTCATGGTATGCATGTCATGTATAAATTATACATTGACACACATACTCACTATAATAATGGCCTATGCCCATACGAATTCATATTAGGAGTCACAAGAGTACATAATTATTTATAGCAATGCTAGAAACCGGTAATTGGTAGGATAATTGGTAACCTGAATAGACTACACAGACTACTGTAACATAGCACAGTCTGTACTAGCTGCCACACCTATTTCCAACCTTAAAGTTAGATAATAAATGTATGATTTCATGGCGAGAAACAAAACTACCAGTTCCAAAGGACAGATGCTTTCATATCTAGCTAAACAACTTCTCTCGCATTGCTCCCGTTTCTCACCCTCACTTCTATTATATAATACTCGTCTGACGTCTCTCTCTCTCTCTAAAGGCCTCCTGATTTTCAGACTCTACGTCTCTTCTCTCAATTGGAGGAGAAGTATGTTTGATTGTTACAAATTACAGGTGTTGACAAGGCCACGAAAAGAGGTTGTCAGTCACATACACAACGAGATGGTTACTTTTTCTATAAGTATACCATAGCACATAGGCCTTCTTACTGCAGGGGAAAGGCCGATTAGGGCCAATTGACTGATGCCGACAAAGGACATTTTTTGTAACAAACGACCATTAACTCGTACTATAGTTTAGTTGGACAATTTACTGCATTTGGAGTTGGTGCCTGCAATGAATCTCATGTTTACAACCTTTTACTTGATCTATATCGGTTCTGGTATTGGAAATGAAGAGTTCGAATCAGTTTGGTTAGAAAATCTGGAATCATCTATCATTATGATAGTTCTACAATCTACGGAATAAAAACTCCAAAAACAGAAGTATTTAGGGTGAGAAACATGGTGAACCACCCTGCACAGAATGGGAGAGATAGAGAAATAAATGCAATTTGGTACATGTGCGGTAGGTGTGTAGAAGTAGAACTAGACCGGCTGGAGTGGCTAAAGACGGGTTTTGAGATTTTGAGAAGTTTAAGTTTGGTACACATATATCTTGGTAGACCAAGCATATTTTAAGCTCCCGGTTGCATGTAAAATATGTTAATAATAGCAATAGACAGAAAACATATGCGTCACAAGTTTGTGGCACACATTTGAAACACAGAACTGTGTGTATATGGCGGTTCAAGTACTACAGTAAACAGAAAACACACGTGTGTAGGACATGACATTCAGTAGAGACAGACAACGTACCTATCGGTAAACTTTTCTCACACACAATTTAAAGCTATGTGATAATCTGCAGTGCCGCACTATTTTAGGTCTAGGCACTTAGCACTTGTGTCGTTATTAAAACTTGACCCAAACAGCCAACATTCCTACATACCAACTTAACTTGGCCAGGTACGTGGGAAAGGATTAAATTAGTGCTGAATTTGGAATTACAGAAGTTGCTGAGTTCTAGTTGGATTCATTCTTGAGTGTCCAGTGAGTAAATTAAGCATTTATTGAATATTGATTGAGTTGGAGTGGAAAAGTGGCATAGGCAGTTCTAACAGGTGGTAGAAAACTAATTAATAATTGGAACATATAACTATTTTCACTCATTAAAAAGCCCCAAAAACGAACAATATTTAGTGTTTGAAAATGAATGTGTGACATTGACAGTGACACTGTTGAAGTGACACCAGCAATAAATCAAAATGTCTTCCCGGGCATTTCTGTTGCTGTAAGTGCTGACAATGTTCAGCGCGCAACTTTTTACACATAATGCGCGCTCCGGAGTCTGCTCTGATCAGATTGTCTAGTTCACACTCTCTGAATTGTTACTCAACAATCTCTGCTTGGGTCTTTACGTCGTCCCCATGTATCGATACGGACACTGCGAAATGAGGGGTGATCGTGAGTGAATGAGTGATACAATTGGGGTGATATGTTTGTGATTGGTGAGGGATGAAGATGAAGGCTGGGACATACACTAATTATTGTAATTCAACTCACCGTGAACTTCCTTTTCCTTTCGCGTTATGTCGATGGGAGTTTGTTTAGATGATGTACCAGTCTTTTCAAAAACATCCTTATTTTGCCTGAAAGATATGAGTGGATTACAAAGGGCCAATTTTAGGATAAACGCACCCTGCACCATGGTAACGGCACAGGAAAGATCGAGTGATCCCCATTCCCCAACCCATAAAACTTACTTTCTGAACACACTAAGATCGTTCAAGTTCTTATTTCTGAACTCTTTCAACCCCTGGTGATCAAGTCGAGCCTGGCTGGCTAGCTCCAGAATATCTTCACTCGAGTTGACGGCATTCGGATCTGACCTGCAAACGAAGACCAAACATATCAGTTATCACAAAATACTGCCCTCTTCTTGCACGACATTACAGTGATGTAGTATGACAACGAGGGCCAAAAATCGGCCCCTTTCAGGAAACATTGATTCTTTACTTACAATGCTTCAAGGAAGGCATTTTTCAAGAATGGAGCATATTCAAGAGGGTTTAGTCCTTGTAGACTCAGACGGGAGTGACACACCAACAACATTTGGGATTTGAACATGGGAAACCGATCTAACATGGCGTAGAAAATGTACTTTGGGATAAGGAGACAATCACAGGGGACTTCTGCAAAAACCTGGGGAAGTGGGGAGGGGGGCGATCTATCAGAATCTTAATTGACTGATTAGTTTCTTCGATACAGATAAATACTAGATCCCAAGGAGAGTTAGGATGCTCTTGGTAAAATGGTAGATAATCACCGAGAATCATGATACAATAGTACCAACTACAATTATAGAGCTGAGCAAATAAGTAATTTAAAATACACCTACCATCATGTCAGCTTTCTTCTTGGTTAGAAGGGGAGTTTCCCCAAAGAAACCAAAATCACGAACTATGATATCATCATCAAGATTACCACCTGAACAAATTATCATCAATCGATATAATAGGTTTGTATCAATTTTGACTCCGTCAAAAGAGGCTAAGAATAACCACATTTATTTCTGTGGGGGTTTGGTAGATCGACTGTAACCGTGTGCTAAGTAGTAATTCAACTAAATCCAAGAGATAACATGACACAACGCCCCCCTTCCTCGCCATCCCCCCCCCCCCCCCCCGCCCAAGACAACACTAACCTGGCGTAGTGTATTCAATGCTGACAGTGCCCTTTTTGATGACATACAAATCCTCGACTGTGTCCTCGGATCGAATTATGATGTCCCCTGTCATGAACACTGACTCTCTGAGGAATACATTGAGAATTTATACGTTGGAACTATTGTGGGGTCAATGAGTTTTAAAAAGCAGATTGGTTTTGGGGTGAATGCACAGAACATCGGATAAACATGATGATAGGGACATTTAATTTAATTGGATGGGAGTTGGAAATGGGGTCTGGACTCTGGATGGGGATTGTGCTTACTTGATACTTAACAGGAATTGTTCAATTAATCCGTCATCTCCCGTGCTCAGAAAGAATACATTCTCCAAAATCTCTCGGTATCGTGATTTTATCACATCCTGTGTAAATAATTTACTCACTCATTATTTGCCAAGACTGAAGACATGAATATTCAGTTCTGAAGAATTCTCTAAACTTCAAAATCGCACTAGATTACAGATTTGCATGTCGATTTGGCTGCTATTTCTTACAAACTCACAATTTTCAGTGCCAAGGACAGTTCCTTTATTATCTCTTCATCTTCGTGAATCTCCCCGCCATACTTGTGATGGTAGAACTCGTGAAGTCGCTGGTGGGCATCACTGTCCAAGTTGTATTTTTTAGCAAGCTCGTCGACATCTTTTAACTGAAGGAGGATTGTTATGCCTTGTTTCACCGCACTCCGCACGGTTTTGAAAATGATAAAGGGTTTGAACAAAACAACAAAAATTGTATTTCTTGGCGAGACTTACTTATTATATCTAGACTCGAGAGTCGAGGACCTTATAAATTATCCTAACAACTGATCAATTATCTTTCTCACCTTCTGGGTGTATCGTATGGATCCCATTTTGAAGAGAGAGATAGTTTTAGTCATCTGAGACACGATCATCATGTAGAAGAAGGCTCCGGTCAACATTGAGGGTATAATAAACACAACCTGGGGGGACAGTTGGGGTGTTCGGAATGGTAGCGAGCAGGTACTAAATACCAGGGTCCAGGCCTAGCTAGACTGTCGAGTTTCGTGCGCCACATAACAAGGTCCAGGTAGTTGAAGTGACACGGGATAAATGTGGTAAGATACGTGTCGTGACATTCCAACAGCAAGAGTAGATAGAGTAAAAGAGGTTTTAAAACGGTAAATCCATTGATGTTTCTGAGAAATCATACCTCCGTGACTTCTTGGGGCGAATCCCGACCATATCCAATAGTGATCATGTGGGACAGGGACCGGAAAAGGGCCCACAAATACTGCTCTAGAACTGGTGCTTCCTGAAAATGGAGACACTTGGTTCATATACTAATTCCATATTTAGTCAATTCATGACTTCAATATGACCATATTTGGTCAATAGAATAAGTTTAGTGTCAACTGTTACCTGAATTCCTATTAAAGTGGGCCACGACTTTGCAGGAAAATCTCGAACGTACACCACAAAAAACTGGATACAAGCACTCCAGTGTGCCATTACAAAAAAGAAACAAAGCAGCTGGACGATCTTAATCACCAGGGGACTTATTTCAAATATCTGAAAACATTTGATAAGATCTTACAATCGAGTGAATTATTTGAGTATGAAGAGCTTCATGGTTACCTGAGCTCCTGTGCCCACATCTTGTCCGATGGCTGATGCACTGACCTGTATCCAACGTTTGGCCAGGAAGTGAAGTCGCCCCAATCGTAGCACTCGCAGCAACGAGAATATCTTGAGCATCTTGGCAATCAGTAAAGCTTTGGATGCGTTGTAGGCAAAATCCAAACTCTGGTGAAAAAACTGTGTTATGAGTTAGAAAAGTAGTGACATTTTAATGTTAATTACCCCGCCTGAATCATCATTGTTTCTCAGCGATTTCGCCAACTCTGATCCGATAACGTCGTAAGGAATGGAAGACAGGAGATCCGGAATGAACCAGGTCCGCAGGTACTTTCGCTGGATTTCATTCCTCTCCAGGATAATCTGGAAGTAACAATGAAGGAGTAAAAGAGAAGTGAGGTAAGGAGTAAAAGAAAAGGATCTAATTTGCCATCTCCGAAGGCCGAAGATAGACCCGTAGTACGCCTTTAAAGGATCTGCCTACGCCCTACGGCCTACCTTTGGAGGATTAGAAGCCGTGTCAATGGTCCCAGTAAAGAATGAAAGAACAACATCAATCATGTAAATCACATCGATTATTATCACTATCGGATACCTGATGCAACGTATTAGAAAATAAATAGCAAAATTGGTTACTGACATACATCGATAGCTTTTATTTTAGAATGGTCTGTATTGCATATTATAATACGTACCAGTCAGCTTCAGCAGGAAAGATTTCATTGTCGAATATTCTAAAGAATGCTATCTTGACGGGTAATATGAACATCGTGATACCAATAGCGAACATAAGAATTGTATCCCAAACCAACCTAGTGAAAAAGGGTACAAATCAAAATCACACAATGGCCAATGGACATAATCAAAACTCCCATAATTGTCGCAATACATGACTGGTAACAAATCCCCACCTAAATGTTGAGAGAGGATGAATAATTAGTTTTTTCTCCTCATGTAGAATTCTGTCCTGCCTCTGCCTGTCCTCCAAGACACCCACAACTCCCCCGTAGAACGTTTTTATCTGGTTACTACTGATATTCGCCTCAAACATCGATAATATCTTGCTTTTCTTCGATTCCTCCTCCGCTACAATTGAACTAACCAGCCTAAAAGGAATCATTTGTTACTCCTTAGTTAGCTTTAGTTGTCAAGCGACCCTATCAAAAACTCACGATCGAACGCAATTCAAATCTCTCACTCTCTGTCAACTTATTAACTTCGTACCATTATGTCGTTATTTATCTTGTAAAAGTCTCTTCATAACTCACCCCATACCAGATGCAGTTCTATGCATGTTCCGATCGCTGATACTTTTCCTCTGGTTGTACACATCGATAAGTTGGGCCTTCAATTTGCCCTGAGGCACGCTCATCGACCGAGCACGGCACTTGTGATAGCCAGCAAAAGAAGGACGTTGTTTGAGGTTGTCTGGCGGATTTATCATAAGTTTCCCTGACGAAAAGAGTTAATTTTAGGAGTTAATTTTATGTTAATGTTAATTTCATGTTAACACCCATTTTATGTTAGCCCCAATTTACCCGACGGATACGAGTCGAACCGTCAATCATCATAAAATATTGATCGAAAACTTTACAGGATTTGAGTCGAGTCATATGACTGTGTGCATGATATATTGGTATCTTTCCTTCTCTATCTATCGATCGGTCTGCTTCCCTACTGTGCTTACAGCCACACTTACATCTCGCACTTTCCGCCTGTGTTTGTGAGTGTTTACGATTCTTCCAGCTGTGTGTACAACACAACTTAGAAAACATGGCGGAATATGGATTTTCCATATTTCTGGGTACCATCTCGATTGCCATTTACTTCGCAGCCTTTATTATGCTTTACACCATGAGGTTAGTACCATTTGATCGCTTTCCAGATTTCTAACTTCAAAATGAAACGACCTTTCGAAGATTGAGAGATTGAGAGATTATAACTCCCTAGGAAACACCGGGAGAACAAGAAAGTGTATTTTGATGCTCTGTTTTGTGCGGCTATGGCCCTTTATCTTACATTCTACTATTTGTCGCTGAACTTTAAGGAAAGTGTTGAAACTGCAAGTGATGAAACTGGTGAGGAAAATAACACGGAGAAAGGAAGCAGGAACTTGCTGTCATGTATCTGTTTTGTAAGTAATTTATCGTTTCTTATTACGCCATGGTTACCGTGGTTACCATGGTTACCATCGTTACCGTGGTTACCATGATTTCCCAGGTGTTCGTGGTTATGGGTGCTATTATAGCAGCTGTAGGATATATGCTCGGGTCAGCTTTCTGGAGATACATGACTGTTAAACCACCTGCACCACGTAAAAAGCCTAAGGTAAAGTGGATCCTTTCGTAAAATCAGTGCAGCATAAAAATAGTCCAGCTGTACTGATTGCAATGAATGAATAATGTTGATTGTCTAGTTCTAAGTTCACTACTGATAATTGACATGCAGATTACATAACAGTAAACTATGTCAATCTTTCTCTGGCCTTAGAATGCAAAAGAGCTGGAAAGAGAGGTGCGATTCGACATGGAAGTTGAGGTGGCAGATGCTGAAGGTGGTGTGAGTGGAGGTCCAGACCCCGCCAGAATGAGGTTCTTTCAGGGAGTTTTCAACAAGATAGCTCTTGTGGTCGTCAGTAAGTGATAATAATCATATATGTATGCTAACCCCCCCCCCCCCCCCCCACTAACACATGATTTTATAACAACCCCCTCATTTCTAATGGAAACAGAACAACTAAATGAAATACATCACGTGGAATTTGCCCTAAATCAAATGATGCTACACCGCATTCACAAGATTAGCCCATCTTTTGCCCATGACACACAATAACTTACCCATCTGGTGTCCTTTCCCAATCTGCTTCAGAGAGGTTGGATCCTGTAAAATAGTAGTGTGCGTGGGTGGGTGAAGAATTAAACGAGGATAGAAGTAACATTCGAGCCCGGCCAAACCCCCCGGTCACCTCTGGCCTCAAAAAGGTCATAATTTAGTATTTCAAATTACCTCGTCGTCATATTGAGAGGTGGAGCTCGTAGTCTTTGTCACAGTCACGTTGTCCTCCGATTGGGTTTGCCGTTGATGGCAAGAGCTAGACATGTGTAAAACTTCCATGGTACTCCTTTTACTGGTGCCTTGCTGGCTGAAAACAATAAATAGTATTACGGTACTTAGCAGAACTAGTATAGAAGAAGATTGAGTTTGTATACCTTTTGCCATATTCAAAATCGGCTAAGTAGTGGCCAAACAAGGTAAATATTTTTATATAATGCAAAAACACCGCGTTTTTAGACAGATATTTTAGGCCAAGTGCTAGAAAGATGGGGTACCTTGTCATTGATGAAACGGAGCTGTGCATCTTCTTCAGACTTCTGATCACCGAAGAGCGGGACCGGGACTTCTGAGCATGTTCTACGTCCGTTTCCGACGTATTCGTATACTCAATTCTAGTGAAGTTTGGTGAGTTCAAGGACTGAGAGAATAATTGGAACGGAACAAGACAGTCTAAAACCATGATGGTAACTATGGCAACCTAGGGTAACTATGGTAACCTATAAAATGATACCTTGGTAACTCTGAGATCCCATTTCCATTGTCCTTGCTCATTATCGCTTGAGTCACATAGTCTACCTAAGGTAATTTATGTTATTTTAACTGGGTGCACTCAGGTCCAGTCGGGGCATATAATTGTGTTTCAAATCAGAGTCAAGGAAACCTAATGCATGCAAAGTATCAAAAATATTATACGATATATGGGGAATGAAATAGCATGGGGTATAAGAACGGTGACATTATGTTAAGTGCTTCACTTGCCGAGACTCCTCGCATCAGTGAAATGCATGTAAATGCATGCTAATGAGTTCAGGGGAAACCTAGCCCGCAGAGATACAAAAGCGTGCAACGAACCCCTGAATTTCAAAGATGAAAATCCTTCTACTTTGTTTGGTTGTTACCACCGTCCTGGTGGGAAATGTGGACTCGAAGAAGAGGAGGAGGAAAAACAAACCACCAGGTTTTTTACTTGGAGGTTTAACAGGTGGCCTAGGAAGTAGTTCAGGAGGCATGGTTGAACCACCAGTACCACAACCACCGGCACCACCACCAGTACCACAACCACCGGCACCACCACCAGATGATATGTTTGGATCACCAGGTGGTAATCATGGACCACCAGATGGCAATCATGGACCACCAGATGGTAATCATGGACCACCAGATGGTATGTTTGGATCACCAGATGGTAATCATGGACCACCAGATGGTAATCATGGACCACCAGATGGTAATCATGGACCACCAGGTGGCAATCATGGACCACCAGATGGTAATCATGGACCACCAGATGGTAATCATGGACCACCAGATGGTAATCATGGACCACCGGATGATATGTTTGGACCATCAGGTGGTAATCATGGACCACCGGATGGTAATCATGGACCACCGGATGGTAATCATGGACCACCGGATGGTAATCATGGACCACCGGATGATATGTTTGGACCACCAGGTGGAGGCATGTTTGGACCACCAGATGATATGTTTGGACCACCAGGTGGGGCCGGGGGTATGTTTGGACCACCAGATGATATGTTTGGACCACCAGGTGGGGCCGGGGGTATGTTTGGACCACCACATGGGGGTATGTTTGGACCACCACATGGCCATGGGGATATGTTTGGACCACCAGATGATATTTTTGGACCACCAGGTGGGGGTATGTTTGGACCACCAGATGATATTTTTGGACCACCAGGCGGGGGTATGTTTGGACCGCCAGAGGGAGATGATATTTTTGGACCACCAGGCGGGGGTATGTTTGGACCGCCAGACGCAGATGATATTTTTGGACCACCAGGCGGGGGTATGTTTGGACCACCAGACGCAGATGATATATTTGGACCACCAGGCGGGGGTATGTTTGGACCACCAGACGCAGATGATATTTTTGGACCACCAGGCGGGGGTATGTTTGGACCATCGGGAGGAAGTTCTAGTAGGACTATTATAGGAAACTCTGAGTCATTGCTACCTGGTCTAGAAGACCTGATAAATCGAAACATATTCACCGCCATTATACAAGCCACTGAAGCCAGGAACAAATCCACAGGCTGATGATTCTGGACCTGGACCACAGGCTGATCTTCCAATTATGGATGCTGTAGTATCGAATAACCAAACAGATCCTCCCTTTTTTGACGATTATCATGATGATGATGGTTATTTCAACTTTGGTGAATTTGGCAGAGGAAAGTTTAAGATGGATTTAACGGGACTTCGGGATTTGGTTGATATTGTGAAAGAATCTGATAGCCTGATGTCTGGAGACCGGAGTTGGTTTTGTCAGGTTATGAACAAGGACGGCGTGAAGCAGATGCTGAAGCAGCTTATGGACGAGGCAGAGGTAGCGTTTAACTGTACAGAACAAAGCACTGGCAACAAACGGAGGAAGCGATCGGCTCGTCTTAAACGAAGTCCAGTTTTTCCCAATCATCATGAAGACGTGTTGCATGTCGATCCTGAAACAACCGTGATTGGCGGATTCGGAGGGCAATCTGGGAATGCCAATGGCAAGAACAACTCCAAGAACTGTAACGTGAACGATGTGTATAAGATGCTCTTTGTTTCTTTCCTGAATTCATCCTGCAAGGATTAGATATTTTCTGTAAAGCATTCTGATACCGGCAACTGCATTGAAAATGTTTAAAAAAATTACAAAACAAAAATTACAAAAAAACAATTATTTTTACAACAAAATGATATACTTTCTAATCTCATCTCGTACAACAATGAACAATCATAATATCATAACAGCTATTTAACAAGTACTCTGCTTTCAGTGTTTGCGGTAGTAATTCCTGTGCTTTACCTACTGATTGACGTGTTCACAGCGGGTGAAGATGATGAAGCCGATCTAATTATCACTGGATACAAGTAAGAATATTATACAATATTATAGCGATGCTGCAGTCTGGGGGATTAGGGGAATATTGACCTATTAATGTATAAATCCCTAAAACTATATTTATTTTCAGATGCTGGATGGGTGGTAGTGGTTCCCTGATGTACATAATCTTCTACATGCCCATAATTGGGGGCGTTGTGGCGACAGCTGGATTCCTCTTTATAACTGGTTCAATGGTTAACAAGGGAGAATTGTACACTGCAAAAACTGAAGATCCCTTCATACGGGACATACAGGTAAAAGTCACCCACTACCTATACTACACCACTAACTAACTAGATGGTGGCAAGATCAAGTCACTGAGGGTCGGAAGAGTCCTTCTAAACAAACTGAGAGGAGCTATCATGTTATTCTTGCAACATGGCTGGTGCATGTATACTACAATAATATTACGATATAATCAATCTAAACTACAACCGGCCAGTGATAATAATAAATCAATATGTTTAGTTTCTATAGCACTTTATAAAGCTAACTAATCATTTTTCACACAGCTCCGCTTGGTTCTGGTGGTCGGTTTAGGAATGTGGTGGATTATTCAAATCCCAGCCCTTGCTCAACACTCCCCGACCGCCATTCAACATCTGAATGGGCTCGTGAACATTCCTCTCGCTGTGCTGGCTATGTATACATTCCTGAAGAACAGTCCCTGAAGTGATGGAATCGTGGAGGAGACGGTGCCCACTAGGTGAGTAGATCAGTACATTGATCATATAATCATGCACAGTGTACCACGGCTAATATATGTCTTCCTCGTTCCTTTTTTACCGCAAGGAGTCAGAAGATAACAATTACCGACGCCAAAACTGGAACTTTATGAAAATAATGTTATATTTTGTTTCAGTAATGAGAGCAAAGCAGGAGGCAGATCTGTTGTGGCTCTATAACGTATCCCGGCCAGCACAGAAAGCATTTTATAGGGCAAAAAGTTCTTCAAAGAAGGAAAACGTAAAGGAAGATGGTACTATTGAGTCGCCAGGTCCAGCAACCATTCAATCGGAACCAGTTAAACCAGTAGCTGTAATTAAAATTCAGCCAAAACCAGTAGCAACCACCAAAACGCAACCGAAACCAATGGTCATTCCCAGAGGTCAAGGCTCAGTTCTACAATCACTGTAGTAAAGGAGGAGGAGGAGGAAGAGTACTATGCAGAGTTCGATAGCCCCAATGTGTATGAAAACGAAGAGACTGGCCGTGCACCAGCGATTGCAGAATACCACGGGCCTGAAGATGAGGTGGACTATGATAATTTGAAAAATGAGTCTAACGTTTATGTCTATAAGTTGTAAATTCACATCATGTGCAGCACATGTTGAACTTCGCAGTGCCCCGTAAATAACTGCGAATGAACAAAATACGTAGAGTTGAAGTTTGTCGTTAGATTTTGGCAGGCCCGAATATCTAGCGTTTTAGCGTTTTACCTATTTGATTTCAGATTCAATTGTTTTTCTCTCTCAGAAGAAATAATATCATTGATCAGTGATTGAGACTGGCATTAACCAAAGTCAATGGCCCAGTTTATAACCCGGAATTTCCTTCCGACTTTCAAAGTTATTTTCTTTCAAATCTCACAAAGTTTTATGAGAATTCTCCCAGTTACACTCATATTTCGTGACAAGGAAATGTTACTGAACCTCTCACTTTTTTATCAGCAACTCCCTACTGGGTAGTACCCCAGTGGGTACTCTCTTATGTCAAATAGCATGTCCGCCCCTGGATTTCGGAAAAAGTGTATCTGAGACTGGAGACATCTCCGGTTTTTGATAAGGTAGATACTTCAAATTTGTTTGTTAGGAAGAACTTGTCATGGTTTTCAATACCTCCAAGTTTTAAGTCTCTAACTTATCAGAATATTAGGGGGTGGAGCTATGATCTGTGATGGAAAAAGGGGAGGGTAGTTAAAAAATTCGACTTTTTGCACACTTTTCTCTCTTAAAAAGTTTTAAAAAAAGTAACTGAATTCAGTTACTTTTTTTTTGCTTCAGCTGAAGAAGCAACTTAACTTGCGCGCGCACGCGACATTGTCCTTCGCAGCGTTTATGTTCAGAAAAAGCGCGCTACTTCCGGCCGGAACAATTTAAATATGCTTTAACTAGAGTCCGCCCACCAGTGGACAGAGAAACCGCCACCAATGTGCCATTGCTTGCAATGTGCCAGTGCTTGCAATGTGCCAGTGCTTGAAGTGTGCAAAGTGATTGAAGAGCTGTCTGGCGGCGCCAGACCCCAATTTGATTCTCAGATGGGTCGCGGCGCCAGACAGTTGAAGAGAGACTTTTAAACGTCTGGTTTCCGGGTTTGGGGGTGCCACCGCCACCAATGTGCCAGTGCTTGCAATGCATGCCAGTGCTTGAAGTGTGCAAAGTGATTGAAGAGAGACTTTTACACGTCTGGTTTCCGGGTTTGGGGGTATAAATATGTGCCAATATTTGAGTTAGATCTCAGATCAAAGCTCAGCATCTGTCAGGCCAATGCTCTGACCACAGTTCTCGCTTGGTATCGAAGATACCTCACACTCAGGCCGCTTCGCGGCCTTCGTTTGGCGTGCTTCGCACGCCGCGCCGGCAAGGGAGGGGTAACTTCGTTACCAAAGTTCTCGCGCGCTCTGACAGCTCAGCATGCAACCTGACTTTCAGTGTTGCATTGATCTAGCTTGCCAGGTTAGACTGTTTTTCGGACGCCCCGTAATGTAAAGGGAGGGTTAGAACATAACAAGATCTAGCTGATTATATACCCTGCTAACTTAAATAATGCGCCAGTGGCGAGAAGTCCCACTAGCGCGCTCTCGATAACCAGCCAGTCCAGCGGCAGATTATTTCCCACTGGCAGGTTATTTATTTTTAACTCCTATGTTACATTCAAAGTGTGTGTAAATGATCAGTTCTTACTGAAATACAGAGGGAACACTGTTTGGAAGAGTTACACACTAAATTGGAGAGAAAGAAACAACACATTCCGTCAATTACTCTCTCTTTATCTTCCCTTTTGTTTCACTATCTCAATTCCTCTGTGTTATGTCTGGCATGCCCCATATCTTGTTATTTCTTTCTCTCTCTCCTTAGTAACTGTTACCAAACAATGTACACTCAATTGAGAGATGTTTTTGACTGTTTCTCAGTTCTCTTTGTGTGTTTTGATTAGTGTTCTCTCTCTTGTTAGTGTGTAATACTTGTAACAAACAACTAAAGCAGGGTATATAACCCATAAACTCTTGCCACAGACGCGTTATAGGTTTAAACCCCTCCGCCTCTCCCTCGGCTACGCCTCGGGATCGTCGTCGTGATTTAAACCAGTTTATCCGCCAGTGGCGGATAAACTACAGCTACCTTCTCCCAGCGGCGCGCTGGGAGAAAGGTATCTGAAATAACGCGCCACTGGCAAGAGTTTATGCCTCATATAACAATAATAATATTCTGATACCTGTTGCATTGATCTGTTATGTTTTGCTCCCATTCAATTCAGTGTTACCCCATTCAGTGTTACCCCATTCAGTTCAGTGTTACCCAAGTTTTATAACCCAATACTATATCCCAGAATGAAGGTATTCCTTGTTGCCCTGATCGCCCTGGTGGCCATGGCCTCTGCCCGCCCCCATCTGGCCCTCTTCGAGCATCCCCACTTCAAGGGACACCGTCACAACATCCATGGACCCCAGCCATGGGTTGGTGGATTCAACGATAAGGCTTCCAGTTGGCACGCACAACGCGGTAACTGGGATTGCTTTGAGCATGGTCATTTCCGAGGCCGAAAATTCCGAATGCCCCAAGGACAGCGCAGGCCCGTTATGCCCGGATTTGACAACATGATCTCCTCTTGCCGCCCCCATTAAATTCATATTATGAACTTTTACTATTACTAACGTAATTGAGATAACTTAGCTGTTTTAATTGTTTTCCGTTAGAGGATCTTATTGAAACCAAGCCTCATAATAGACATACACAGTACCTGTATGGTGGTGAGGGTGCGTGTCTTTTGAAGCCCACCCAGGGAAGTGGGCGGCAACAAAGGAAGTACCTGTATGGCGGCGCCATACCCCATTTGATTCTCAAATTACACGGTACACACTCTCTCTAGCAATCGTTTTATGGAAGGTGTATAGGGGATAAATAATTCTATAATATTAGGGCGCGCACAGACTGTTCATGCGTGATCATGACTCATGTCCATAAGTGGGCAAGATTTTGATCAAGTCACGCAGACTGTTCAAGCTTGATCATCTGATCAAGCTTGGACAGTAAAAACTGAAACTTATTCATATCAAAGCAAAAACCACTGTACCCGACTAATTTTGATACTCTGAATCACGTAAGCTAGTTTTCAAATCCTTCGGAGGTCGGGAAAGTGTCCTAATTGGGCATAATTGGGTCTAATTGACCCCACTTACAACTTGTCACCTGGAAATGACATGAGGGCACTTTTCCGACTAATTTTGATACGCTGAATCACATAAGCAACTTTTCCAAGCCCCCAGAGGTCGGGAAATGCCCTAATTGAGCAATTAAGGTCAATTAGATCCAATTATACTAAATTAGGACACTTTCCCGACCTCTGGGGGCGTGGATAAGTTGTTTGTGTGATTCAGCGTATCAAAATTAGTCGGAAAAGTGCCCTCACATAAGCGTCTATTATTTCCAGGTGACAAGTTTTAAGTGGGGTCAATTAGACCCAATTATGCCCAATTAGAACACTTTCCTGACCTCTGACGGATTTGAAAACTAGCTGACGTGATTCAGAGTATTAAAATTAGCCGGGTACAGTGGTTTTCGCTTTGATATGAATAAGTTTCAGTTTTTACTGTCCAAGCTTGATCAGATGATCAAGCTTGAACAGTCTGTGTGACTTGATCAAAATCTTGCCCACTTATGGACATGATCACGCATGAACAGTCTGTGCGCGCCCTAGGCCCGTTCGCCCTACGGGCGAATTTTGGGGAAATGGTAGCTGGATTAGGGAACGCTGACATCACCTTAGGGTGTGCTAAGTGAAAATTTTGTCGACTTGGCCAAAAGGTTAAGGGTAGATATGAAACTATGGACAATTGTCTACTACATCCTGAAAACGGAATCGGGAAAGTGTATGTCAATTACGTGGGCCAGGCGATTAAAAAAGTTTACTTTTTTACCGAAAAAAGGAAAATATGTGTGTTTTACACCAGTGTTTGGCATGTTCTTGATATCAACTTTTTATGGTCAGGGTCGTGTTCAGCGGTTTGATACCGATCAGAATGGATGTGTATCATGAAAGTTAGCCAAAGGTCATTTTTGACCTGAAAATGTTCATTTTGGACCAAAAATGTTCATTTTTGACTAAAAATGTTCATTTTGGCCGTTTTCTTCAATTTTGAGAGCTTTTTCATGAACGGGATCGTGTTCAGCAGGTCAAAAGTAGTCGGTTACAACCGGAATTTGGTTTCCGACAAATAAAATCTCAAAAAGTTAAAATTCGTCTCAACTAATACTGCAAAGTAGGAAAATGTGCAAGAAAAAAAGATGAAAAAAAAAAATTTTCATTATAAAATGGAGTTCTGATGGTGCAGACTGGAAATAATGGTTGTACTGGTTCTCATGAGGCGATTCATATGTGTGGTTTTTTCGAAATAACGCCCCAAAAAACATTTTTTGATATGAATATGCCCATATATGGGCATACATCGGCCCACGTAATTGGGCCAGGGTAGGACTAAAATTTTTTTACCAAATGTTTTAGAATGATCGTAGGAACTCATTCTAGGGGTAAACTTTGTGAAAATTGGATTTGATTTATGAGTTGGGAAAAATAGCACACCCTGATCACCTGCACCATCCGTTCCTAGCCTATCTCTCACTTTCTCCCTACCCATGTTGTTGTACGCTCGACTGGGCTTCCTGACAATGTCAAGGTGCGAGTTTAAGAGAATAAGAGATCGATGTCATGGAGGTGCAGTGCTGTTCCAGAAACTCATCACGTGAAAACTTGGCCGCTAATCGCTATGTAGCCGATTCGGAGATTTCTATATTCGACTGGAGTAATCACCCTTAGGCGACGTTGGGTAAAGCTAGGGTAGACTGGGGTAAAATGGTCCACTTTTTAACGTTTTAGGTTCTAAAATACGCAATTCATACAGCAGGAAGAAAAAAAATTATATAGGCTATCCAATGAAACATTTTCCTTTCAGACGAGCTAAATTTTAAAATCTGAAAGTTTTATTTAGTAGGTTAATTAATCAATTCCTAAAATTTGGTAGGGCTTTTTTTGGAAATCTTGCACTGGGGTAAAATGGTCCCGCCAATAGCATTGCTCGATTTTATCACGTGCCTGGTGTTGTTAGAGCACTCGGGTAAAATGGTCCATGTTATCTTCAGTAATTTCTGTTCTGCTGGACCATTTTACCCCAGTGTGCTGGACCATTTTACCCCAGTGTGGTATCACGTGGTATTGGAGGCTCGATTTCATTGGTCCCAGGGTGAACCATTTTACCCCAGAGAGGGTGAACCATTTTACCCCAGTTTGACTAATTTGACAATTTAATCAACTAAATAGTGGGTTTTTTGAAAAATTTTATACCAAGTTTAAGAAGGATAAAAACCCTAACTGGCAGTTTTTGCAAAATTAAAATCGGCCAACTCAAACTGAAATTACAGCAGTTTTAAAGCAAAAATTCGGAACAGAACGAGCAGGTCTCCGCAGGAGAAAAATTCACGTGACTACATGTAATAACTAGGACCATTTTACCCCATACATGTGCCATTTTGGCATTTTACCCCGTGGACCATTTTACCCCAGTTTACCCTATCCGTAGTCGTTGATTGTCTCGCTTGAACACGTTGGCGTAATCTGTCACATTCTCTAGCCTGCTCCCTGACAGCAGCAGATCTTCTGGACCTATATAACCGTTGCCGAATAGCGCTTGCAGTGGAAGAGCTGGACATCAGGGCAAAAGTAAAAGAATCCACGTGCAGAATTGAATTGGCCCTTGGTACCCAACTACAACCGGCAGATAGGTCTCCAAGTCCCTCTAATAATTGCACGTGCAGACAGAGTTGCTAGGTGATCTCCGTTACACAATTTGCTTAGTAAGTAGTATGATTGTTCAGTGTCCCCCATCTGCCTCACTTGATGGGGACATGGTATCCATATGATTTATGAAGATTTAGTAAGTCAAACAACAGTATTTCAGTGTGTGATAACCATGACAGAGGGAGCTATACAAACACAGCAGATACACACTCAGATTACACAAACTTTCCACGACATTTTCAGAAATCTAAGCACTATGACTAAGTAGTACTACTACTAGTAGTTAGGCGGATGCCATTTGTATTCATGATACTAGCTGAATATATGAGACAGAAAATTATAGGACGAGAAACCCGAACAGTAAACAGTAGGTACCTCAACCTGGAAGTCTAACTGGATTCTTTGGACAGCTTCCTTGATGTAGAACTGTCTGGCGCCGCGACCCCATCTGAGCGCACTGAGCATCAAATGGGGTATGGCGCCGACATACAGATGTGCAACAGTCTTCGTCCTGTATCAAATTTAAATAAGTAGTATCGGGCAAAAACAATAAATACCCAGTAATTCTCGATCTCCCTCTTTTTACACACACTCTCTCTAAGAAACAAGGATAAAATACACACTTTCCCTCCCTTTCAAATTCTTTCATATTATTTCTCTCTCGGGGAGAGGGCCGGGAAACCCTGAAAGAGTTTTATTTTTCTGTCGGTATAACAGTTAACTATAATACAGTCACCCCTCACAGCAAGCCACACACTACACCCTTCATTTTCACTTCTTTTGGACAATTACAAACAAAGTTCTCACAGCCTCCGTTTAAATATAATATGAAACCCGTTAATATAGTTGTCTGTAATGTGTGGCGTGCTAGAATTTATCAAACAGTCTTTATCTCCCCTCACACTCTTGTTGATGGTGTGGAGATCTAGTGGTTGGTGTTGTCCCTTTTTTTTTATCACAACTCCATCCCGTCACACTCGTCTCCTAGGATTGGGGTTACAGTGAGAAATCGGTGGGCTAAGATATAGATATATAGGTAAGAATGGTTAAATGAGGTCTTTAATTCAGCGGACGAGGGGGTTGAATCGGTTACCAACAGGTGGGCGAATAACAGATTGTGATTAAAAAGAATTAAAAAGACCATGGGATGATAGGAACTACCTATCTTACCGAATGAGCTGAGCGAACTGAGATCATCTGCATCTTCATCATCCTCCTTTTGTATTGACACCTGACCACTGGAACTGATGTCCATCCTGTCAACGTACTCGTGTGAGGCGTACTTCTCAACGTATTCTGAAAGATGTTGAACTTCTTAAACTTCTTAAATCATGTTAAAGTGAAATTTTGGTCAAACCGATTTTATCGAGCAAGACAAAAAGTGAAGCTGTATGGAATTGGGAAGGGGGATTCATGTATAACAAAAGGGACACGCCCTGCTGGGTGTTACCCTGTTTCACTGCCTGGATCGCTTCGGAGAAATAGTGAGAACGAATGTAACAGTACAGAGAGAATGTTTGACGATTATTGTCTTACCCCTGACTTTGTCTTTGTACTGCTGTGGTTTGTGAAGGTATAAAGCTGCTGCATCTCCGTTCAAGGGATCAACTGGATTTGGGTAGGCCAATAATTGGGGGAGAAATGAGTCAAAAATATTCCGCAAATCTGCAAATAGTCACGATTTAGTTTACACGCAAATTGCATACTGCTGCATTATTTGAAGCATGTAAATAGTGCTGCTAACAACTCATACTTTCGATACTCGGCGCGCGCAATTCCCTGTGCTGTCATCTGTAGACCCCCTCTGCGCGCTGGTGACACCAAAATAGACTCGCGTTTATGATCTACTCGATTAGGTGTCTACAATTATGTGCAAGGTTAACAGTATACATTACCATATACGGCAATGTATTATTCTCTTACCATATAAGGCAGTCCATGCCTGGTTGATGACGTCTAGACACACAGTACCGGACCTGTGATATTTGAGAGATGAGATAATTGGGGAAGTGAGTGGTGAGGGAGGAAAGAAAAAGAGAGGGAGAAAGTGAGACTGAGTAGGGAGTGTAAAGAGCAGAGACTGGTGTGTGTGTAAAAAGGGGAATATACGGAAAATATTTGGACAGAAAGAGAGAGTAAGCAGAAATTACGAATAGGAAAATGTACAAGTGATGCAACTTTAGAGAGTGAGAGAGAGAGAGAGTGAAAGAGAGAGAGACTAGGGGGAGGGAGTGACTTCTTTTACACGTGTTTTTATGTAACCAGCCCAGCTCTCTCTCCTTCAGTTTTTCTTTCTCTCGCCTAACTATCTTTTTCTCTCTCTCTCTCTCTCTCTGAGATCTTGTGATCTGAAGTACGTCAACCACATCACGAGACCATATAGTTACATGGTCGAACAGGCATTAATTGTCAAATGTATCTACCCTCAATATAATTATACCACTTTTTAGCATAGACTCAGAGAGGGAGAGAGAGAGAGAGAGAGAGAGAGAGAGAGAGAGAGAGAGAGAGAGAGAGAGAGAGAGAGAGAGAGAGAGAGAGAGAGAGAGAGAGAGAGGGTGAGATTCCTTCCCACGCCCTTGAGATGCAGGCCGCGGCTAATGTCTACTTTTTTAGATAGCAATAGTGTCCTACAGACCAGGCAGGGAATCTTCAGGGGTGACCCGGCATACCCCGGGGTAAACCATGAAGCTCTTGAACTGCCTGGAGCATCTCACATACCACTCCAAGGAAACAGAGCTGCCCTCCTTGGGTGGTGTGTTTTTCTCTCTTCCTTTCTCTAATCCGCTCATGACTCATCTCTCTCTGAATAGAGATACCCCCCGGCCGGTATTACACCATCTCCCCAGCCTTGTGCACTGGGCCAAAGTAGATGGCTAAATACCGGCCAAAACCCGTCCTCCAGCAAAAGTCCAGGCTGGAGGAGGTCTAATCTCAACTGGCCTTCCTCTACCTTCTGTCCACCTAGCCTCTGGACAGGTATAAAAGGTCTAACAAGCTAGGTCATAACTGGTTAGCTACCACCGACTCTCGGCAAAATTCCCACGCCGAGGTCGAGATAAACTCAAGGGGTGTTTCCGTAGCCCAACAGGGAGAAACTACACTAACCAGTAGCCTCGCTACTACCTACGCTTCTTCAAAAGTCCATGAGAAGCGTAGGAGATTCCCAAATGGCGATTACCCCCCAAACGATGAAGGTAACAAACCAACATCATCCCTCTCTACCAACAAACAAGCCTCCACAAAAACCTGATCAACAAACAGAACAAACCACTATCCCATGCTACAAAACAAATTTCTATGAGTGACACACATAGATACCTAACCCACTAAACATTTCACACGCCAGAGTTCCGTTAATTGGGAAGGAACCTGCCCTAACTACCCCATGAACGGCCGGACGCTGCATCTGCATCACGAACAAAAAGTGATGTTCCATGAACCCGCATGGAGTACTGATTACAAATCAGAGGTTGGCAGCGCAAAATCTACAAAGGTGCCATAGTCAATGGAGCGTCCGAATTGTCCTAGCCAAGGCCACATCTAAAGCGATCAATGCTGAGATGCCACTCACCAAGGATCGCTGGAGATATCCGAGACTGGCACAATGTGAAAACAGTGCTGGTGCGGTCCTTTTCATGGGACCTGTCAAGGCAGCTATGGGAGACGATTCCACCCTTATCTCCAAAACCATGGACACAAGACGGAGGAAGAAAACTCTCCCGGGGGAAAGAGGAAACTCTGGAACCTGAGCTCCGTCCTTCTCGGGCGTGAGGAACTGGCTGCCGGACGGGATAAAATCACAAGTAGAGGATTGGAAGCGGAGGCGCATACAACAACAACAACAACAACAACCACATCACGAGACCATATAGTTACATGGTCGAACAGGCATTAATTGTCAAATGTATCTACCCTCAATATAATTATACCACTTTTTAGCATAGACTCAGAGAGGGAGAGAGAGAGAGAGAGAGAGAGAGAGAGAGAGAGAGAGAGAGAGAGAGAGAGAGAGAGAGAGAGAGAGAGAGAGAGAGAGAGAGAGAGAGAGAGAGAGAGAGAGAGAGAGAGAGAGAGAGAGAGAGAGAGAGAGAGAGAGAGAGAGAGAAATATCATGTTGACATTTAATGACGTCATAGCTAGGACTTACATCTCATCGATATTAGGATGGAATATCTTGTTCATGAATCCGATGCTGGGTGATTTGAAGGGATATTTATCTGGTAAATCCACTCTAACCTTCCATACCCCATTCTCGTAATGAGAGTCTTTTGGTCCCTTCGAACTTCACCACAAACTCATGAATTCCACCCAGGATTTGCACCTCGTAATTTGATTCAATCCTGCAGGTATTGCGTTGGGTTAATAAAAACACTACATACGGTTTTTGTATTGATAGAGGGAGGTGTACTGTACTGCAAGTCCTGTTATAAACAAAAAGGCCGGTGTTTTACTCGGAATTCAGAGAAGCAAAATTTTAAAACCTTCTATTTTACTAAGAATCAAGAAAGTGTACATAAAATGCAGATCTGCTTACGAAATAGTAAAACCCCAACTTACAGTTTGACAAAATCAGTGTCCATCCGCCTCTTTCCAGGTGACGGCGACGACATAGCTGTAGAGAAATATAGTGATAGAGAGGGAGAGGGATAGAGAGATGGCGAGGGAGGGAGAGAAGGCGAGGGAGGGATAGAGATAGGGAGCGAGCGAGAGAGGGAGGGGAGCGAGAGAGGGAGGGGAGAGAAAGGGAGATAGAGCGAGAGAGAGGGAGGGGAGCGAGAGAGGGAGGGGAGAGAAATGCACTCAGCAGTTGCAGCATTCGGTTCAATACAAAACACATACACACTACACATTTGAAACAATAGTATGTAGTAGTAATCGATGCACCACCACTGTGTGTATTCTACTGTTATATAGCCTGTGAAATTTTCCAACGTGCACACTCTACCACACACACATGTGTGCTCACTGTCCACTATTGAATTGTGTACACACACTTTTCCCGCACACACTGAATATCGGACACTGGAAAATGTGCAGATACATGAGGGAGAGAGAGGTGGGATGGAGGCAAGGAGGGGACATGAAGAAAGGGGGACATGGAGGAAAACATTGGATGTCGGAGGGAGAAGGGGTTGGAGACATTGGAATTGGGTGGGAGAAAGGGATTGAGATAAGAGAAAGATATTTTGGGGAGCTTGTTTTATCAGAAAAACGCTTGAAACTGTTGTGTTATTTAGATGAATTTTGTATAAATTAGCAAATAGCAATAATCATTTACCAGAAATCAGCTAATAAACAAGAATTATTGCATTATGTGTTCATAATGCTGAGTTTCCCTGCCCTACCGTTTCACATGTCAGTGACATTGTCACTGCCAACAGGATCAAGGCTTGGTCATAATGTAATGTGAGATGCATACGATCTAGCTGTCAGTATACTTCTCACATAGCTTAGAGTTAGCTAACTCCCAATCACATGACACTTGCTAACCAGCTTTTGACATTCCAACTTAACTACTTATCTAACATCTCACACTCGACTCGCAAGATGAAAATGTGTATGTAACACGCGAAACGCGCGGCAGAGCATTTCATGTTTTGTTGAGTGGCGCGCGCACACACGTCCATCAAACTGTGTCAATGAGGTGTTTGATGAAGGAGTAGCTCGTCACTGTGCGCGCGGCTCTAGTTGCTACACCGTTGCCCCTCGCGACAAAAGTGTGACCAAAATGGTCCCTCTACCGATTAGTTAGTATACCAAAATGTCGTTTTCGAATTCTAACCCTGCCGGGCAGGGAAAAAATTAAAATGTTGACAATCAAAACCTGGTAAGTCGGAAGAACCTGTCCGTTCCTCTCATGAGCGCTCATGAGTGTATCATGAGTGTGTCATGAGTGTATCATGAGTGTATCATGAGCGCTCATGAGACGTTTTTAGGTGTTTCAACGTCTCATGAGCGCTCATGAGTGTATCATGAGTGTGTCATGAGTGTATCATGAGCGCTCATGAGTGCTCATGAGACCTTGCTCATGAGCGCTCATGAGACATATGTCTCATCCCATCTCTGTTTCAATGTCTCATGAGCGCTCATGAGACGTTTTGACCTACATGTGCTCATGAGTGTATCATGAGACATGTCTCATGAGACATATGTCTCATGACACGTTAGGGTTATGGTTATGGTTGGGTTTAGGGTTGGGCTAGGGTTAGGGCTTTCCTTTAGGTCTAGGGACCCGTAGAGGGTAGGGCTAGGTCCAAGCCTATGGGTCAACCCTAACCCTATCCCTACGGGTCTCTAGACCTAAAGGATAACCCTAACCCTAGCCCAACCGTAAACCCAACCCTAACCCTAACCCTAACGTCTCATGAGACATATGTCTCATGAGACATGTCTCATGATACACTCATGAGCACATGTAGGTCAAAACGTCTCATGAGCGCTCATGAGACATTGAAACAGAGATGGGATGAGACATATGTCTCATGAGCGCTCATGAGCAAGGTCTCATGAGCACTCATGAGCGCTCATGATACACTCATGACACACTCATGATACACTCATGAGCGCTCATGAGACGTTGAAACACCTAAAAACGTCTCATGAGCGCTCATGATACACTCATGATACACTCATGACACACTCATGATACACTCATGAGCGCTCATGAGAGGAACGGACAGGTTCTTCCGACTTACCCAAAACCTTACATCTAATAAACATCCTTCAGACTCTATTAGACCCTTTAGACGCCATAAGCGGAGTGGGGGACTGGGATGTAGTTTTTTCATATTATTGCATTTTGTACTGTCCTGTGTTACTCTTTCAACCAATGAGGAGGGTGAGATTCCTTCCCACGCCCTTGAGATGCAGGCCGCGGCTAATGTCTATTTTTTTAGATAGCAATAGTGTCCTACAGACCAGGCAGGGAATCTTCAGGGGTGACCCGGCATACCCCGGGGTAAACCATGAAGCTCTTGAACTGCCTGGAGCATCTCACATACCACTCCAAGGAAACAGAGCTGCCCTCCTTGGGTGGTGTGTTTTTCTCTCTTCCTGTCTCTAATCCGCTCATGACTCATCTCTCTCTGAATAGAGATACCCCCGGCCGGTATTACACCATCTCCCCAGCCTTGTGCACTGGGCCAAAGTAGATGGCTAAATACCGGCCAAAACCCGTCCTCCAGCAAAAGTCCAGGCTGGAGGAGGTCTAATCTCAACTGGCCCCCATCTACCTACTGTCCACCTAGCCTCTGGACAGGTATAAAAGGTCTAACAAGCTAGGTCATAACTGGTCAGCTACCACCGACTCTCGGCAAAATTCCCACGCCGAGGTCGAGATAAACTCAAGGGGTGTTTCCGTAGCCCAACAGGGAGAAACTACACTAACCAGTAGCCTCGCTACTACCTACGCTTCTTCAAAAGTCCATGAGAAGCGTAGGAGATTCCCAAATGGCGATTACCCCCCAAACGATGAAGGTAACAAACCAACATCATCATTCTCTACCAACAAACAAGCCTCCACAAAAACCTGATCAACAAACAGAACAAACCACTATCTCACACTATAAAACAAATTTCTATGAGTGACGCACATAGATACCGAACCCACTAAACTTTCCACACGCCAGAGTTCCGTTTTGGGAAGGAACCTGCCCTAACTACCCCATGAACGGCCGGACGCTGCATCTGCATCATGAACAAAAAGTGATGTTCCATGAACCCCCATGGAGTACTGATTACAAATCAGAGGTTGGCAGCGCAAAATCTACAAAGGTGCCATAGTCAATGGAGCGTCCGAATTGTCCTAGCCAAGGCCACATTGAAAGCGATCAATGCTGAGATACCACTCACCAAGGATCGCTGGAGATATCCGAGACTGGCACAATGTGAAAACAGTGCTGGTGCGGTCCTCCTCATGAGACCTATCAAGACAGTTATGGGAGACGATTCCACCCTTATCTCTAAATCCATGGACATAAGACGGAGGAAGAATACTCTCCCGGGGGAAAGAGGAAACTCTGGAACCTGAGCTCCGTCCATCTCGGGCGTGAGGAACTGGCTGCCTGACGGGATAAAAACTCAAGTGGAGGACCGGAAGCGGAGGCACATACAACAACAACAAAATTTCAACCAATGAACAATTTCTAAAACTTTAAAACACTTTAAAACTTCAATTTTCATCCGCTTTATCTTCTCACACATTTCGGGCCACATTTCTCTCTAAATCTCTCCATCTCTCTCAGGGAAAATTAAACCCATCAGGCTCAAAATTAACCTCCAACTGAACAGAATTATAACCATCGAAAGCACTCCCACCACCTGGTGTAGCCCCCTCGAACTGTGACCCGGCACCTGCACTACTGGGTTGCCGTGAGCTGTACTGGTAAGTATACCCGGAAGAGCCCGCAGGGGTATTAGGTGCTAGAGTTTCAGTGAAAGCTGTAGGACGTGGGGTTGATGGCTGTGTTGGGACGATAATTCCCGCATCTCTCCCGGCTGACTCTAGGATATCAATCGGCTGCTGTAGGGAAGGTGTAGCAGTATCGGCCGATTTGGGATCTTCAATTATGGTAGCTGTGCCCTCACCCCCACAAACCTCAACATCCCCGTCTTCGTCTGGATTTGCTGGGGCTATTACAGTAGCATGGATTTTGTGCCTGTTTCTTCTCGCCGCTTTGAACTCCACCATCGCCTTGGCGTACTCCTTCTTCTGTTCAATAGCTTTGTTCTCGTAAAAACTCCTCTCTTCGTCATTCACAGTCTTCCACAGCTTACCTCCAGCTTTGGCTAGATCGGGCATGGAAATACTGGGATTAGACTTGATAATCCTGTCTCTCATGTCCAAAAACCACAGGAAATATGCGCCCATGGGGAGTTTAGGTCGGTCTGGATTGGGACCTTTCTTGTTCCTTTTCCAAAAACCTCCTTTCCGTTGAGGTACTACCTTCTCCACGGTGTGTTTGAAGTGAGTCAACTTATGCCGTTTGGCGTTGTTGTAGCTGGCAAACTTCTTCCCACAAACGTTACACGCATGCGGTTTTATTCCCAAGTGCTTCCTACGGTGATTAACATACGCTTTCCGATTATTGAATCCTTTGTTGCACTGGCAACATCGGAACGGTTGAATTCCCTGATGCACTAGTTTGTGGCTGGCGAGGGCCCCGGGCTCTGAGAACCCCCTCGGTGGATCACAGATGGTACACACGTGCTCCCATATGCCGCTGTGGATGCGCTGGTGGCGGCGAAGTGAAGCGAGCCGGGTAAAATCACGATCACACTCTGCACACTTGTACGACTGGAAGTTACCCGTGTGAGATACAGCGACATGTCGGGCGAGACTTTCTCTTTGTTTGAACTCTTTCGCACAATACGAACAGCTAAACAGTTTCTCGGTTGAGTGTGTGGCAACGTGTCGTCTGAGGTTTTCAATTCGGTTGAATTCCTTATCGCACATTTCACAGGAAAACAGTTTTTCAGGCTTGTGTGTGGCAGCGTGCCGTTTAAGATCGAACCTTCTGGTAAAGGACTTGTCGCATTGTGTACACGGGAAACTACCGAATTTCTTACCGTGACACACCTTCTCGTGCCGGATAAGATCACCAGGACGTTTACAAATCTTAAAACATGTCTTACACGTACAGTCTTCTTCATCTTTCTCCTTCACAACTTCAATCTCATCCTCCTCCTCTGGGGGTTCTGGGGCTGGTCCAGGTTGGGGTGTGATGGCAGCAGGCGTTACAACTTCTGATCCTGCCAACACTTCCGCTGGAATCTCTGAAGAAGAAGCTAAGACTGCTGGAGGCTGTGGTTCAATCTGGGGCAGGTGCTGCCGGTACTTTGGTTGCTTCATGCATACGGGACAGAATTTAGGGCACGCCACCAAACAGGGAACACAAACAATGTGACCACATCTAGAATCTTGTACCACCCGTTCGTTCACCAGTTTAGACCGGCCACAATTCATCATGCACGTTTTAGGATCGGAAGCCTTATATCTTTTGGAAGGGATCACGGCAGGTCTAATTGCAGAGAGTCCAGACTGATTTATTGTTTGGGCTATGTGCTGGAGATTGCTGTTGGTAAGGCTGATCGTGGCGGGTGTGGTTGATTCAAGGACGGAGTAATGATTTGTTAAACTTGTTACGTCAACCTCTGGTTCGTTTCGAGGTACCGTGGCTTGGGTAAGGTACCGTCCAGTCGCGAGAGGACTATATATCCTAGTTTGTTGATGAGGTGCAGATGTGGTTATTGCACTTCCGAGTGCAATGGGTGTTTGGGTAGGAAGATACACTCTGGAGCCGTTTTCCAAGGTTGCCTCCACGTAGAGTCGCGTGTAGTAGCCTGATGGTACTGAAACGGGAGTGCCATACCCAGGCATTTTCGCCCCGGTACCTGCTAAAAATAGAAAAATGTCATGTTTATTGACGTAACTTCGGTAGTAAATAGTGAAAACTCAGAAAAATTTTGAAAACCTAAACTGAGTGGCCGTTCAGTTGCTACAGAGGACTAAAACGGTTGAAAATTGGCCTATGCTACAGGCCCTACAGGCCCTAGAAGCCGTGGAAAACGCGCGCACTTGGGGTCTGCAGCGCATGCCAAGGTTGAAAATCGAAAATTTTTCAAAAAAACTCTGCAGATTTTGAACTTTGAGTTTTGGAAAATTCACTTTGAAATGAGTTTTCATTTTAAGTCGCGCGCTCAATGCGCGTGTTTAACTAGTTTTTGCGCGCAACGAAGTAAAGTTTCATGCGCGTTTTGTGTTTCGAGGTCAAATAACTTTGCGACGATTGTCATGTGACCCACTTCGAAAGCACATGGCGAGATTTTACCGTAGCAACCCTCGTCAGACAACATGTAATTTGCTAAAACACAATAGTGTTTGTATGTTAGTATGCAGATCTTTGTAAGCACGCGAAGTTTACTGTAGCAAGCGTCTAGTTAAAAACGATTCATGGTACTTCGGGATGTTTTCGAACAAGTTGCCTGATACAAAAAGTCGTATATTTGGCAGCTCCAACGAATCGTCTAGTTTGTATGCCCGGTTGAGTGAGGTGACTGCATCTTTGACCCGGAACAAGCCATCGGATTACCCAGAGAGTAATGGGTTACCACCTCTAAGAGGAAAAATGCCTAGTTCCAGACAGAAGAGCAATACACTTCCGCATCTTGGACAAGGACCCCAAGTTCAGCAGCTGTACGAGGATGAATCCAGACACCACAAAAAACAAAATGATGGCCTCCCCAACGTCAACTCCCATGGCGACCATTCCAAGGTACAGTTTTGTGTTTCTGCCTCTTTTGAGCCACCACGTACATTGCCCATTAATGTGAGTCGTTTTTATCGCTGGCAAGCGAGCACTTTGCCATCCATTCATTATTTCCGGGGCCAGAACGGCGGGCGGAACTGGCCACAATATTTTTATAAGCTACAGGAGGTTAGATGTATTTTTAGCAGTGTGCCTCCCATTGGAATATATAGCCAAGTTAATATGTTAACGAATCATGTATTATGGTAATTGACTGTGCCGCATCACTTTTAATTTCGTCGCCATACAGCTAACCTAATCAGCTGAATCTTAATCTGCCTCTACTCCTCCTCCTGCTCCCACGTACCGTTTCACCGTACGATGTTTTACCTCAAATTGTTTTCTGTGCCAAAATGTAACTTCAAGGGCTTCTTCTTCGGCCAGTTTTCCACTCCTAAAGAGGATACCTGGTTGCTCAGCCCCACAGCACCAACCCCACCAACTGGAGTACTTTCTTGTGTGAGTTTTCTCACGGTGTAACACGTCTCCAATAGGGCAGTTGATTCTCCCACCATACTCTTGCTTCTCTCTCCTACTAGGGCACGGCTTTCTCACAAGGAGGAAGAGTTAATAAAAAGTGGGTGATGTGTTGCTGTAAAATATGGTGCTCTCCGGCCAAGCACAGGCCACCCATTGTAAAGAAGGAGAAAATAAAGAGAGGGAGAGAGAGAAAGATAGAAAGAGAGAAAGAAGTAAAGTGAGGTTTTTGTTAATGGCCTGATAAATTGATCATTGATTGCTGGAAGATGCTAAGCTGCAAGTGACAGGAAGTAAGAATGTCAGCCAGAAAGAGCGAGAATGTAGACAATAATTTAAACCTGCTATTTTAGACAAAAGACTGCAGAATTCCATTTCCGGTAGTTGTTTGTTCATTGTTCAGTGCTTACATAGTGTTGTGATACAAGCTATCTTGTTGGACCTAGAGTGGTACCTTTAATCATTGTGCTTGGTATTAATAGCAAGTCATATTATTTCTGCTACAGACTAGATGGAGACCATGATGGTGTGCTGCACATCATGCACTTGCACACACTACTAGCTACATCATACCCTAGCCCCTCCTCCCTCTAAAGACGGGTCACGTGACACGATCACCGGATCACGTGACCTTGAATTGTTTGCTCTTTGACTGCAAACACCTCCCACTAGCCTCTCCTGCTGCTTTGACTTGTCTTACACACTGTGAGTCACAACAAATGCTGCCCCTGAACCAAGCGTACATCCCGGCCCCCGAGCAGAGGAACCTGGCAGCGGCGTACTATGATTC